>VYZW01061820.1:5029-16359 GCA_013401315.1 Balaeniceps rex | reverse complement strand
AGTATCCAAGCTCAGCAACTATTATATCTTTGAAAGAATATGCAAAAAGTCTTTTAAGATACTTTCAGTGCAATTAATTTAAATCACATCCCTACTACCCCACCACATATAAAGAACTCCAGTATATTTCTGCTGGATATAGTTTTCATAAAGACTTACAAATTATGTTTGCATACAACATTGGTAGTGTTTCCTTCAACTAACATATTTCTAGCTTTTTCCAGCTTCGTGTTTCAGCAAATATTTGGCTATTTCTACCTGCTTAACTTTTTTTTAAATTACAGCTTTACAATACATATTAGCAGACTACAAATATTATCCTTCAATAATAAAACTCACTCCAATCTACATAACATGTTAAGCAACAGCCTTTCTGGATCAAGTTTGAACTCACCAATATAAACCTGACCTTCTCAATAGCAAAGAAATCATAAGCACAATCTGTACATAATTTGCCCCATTAAAAAAAAAAAATCATGATTTGACTACCGTATTTCCTTGATCCACTGAGCTACTATGTAATCTAATGTAAAGCACCACAGAGCTTTACAGAAGTCACCACCAGAAATCTGTCCCAATCACGAATGGATGCTATGGTGGTCAGAATTGCAAAAATCTGAATGTTATGGTGGTGTAACTAGATCAGCTAAAATCATCAGATAAAACATAACAGGGCACGTCAAAAGACAAGCACTGCATATTTTCAGCCATGAATAAATTACACATTGTAAAGCAAGACATACACCTCTTGCATATTTATTTTATACATACCTATATTACAGCTTTACAGTTACATGGAGGTAATGCTTTGGATTCCAAGATCTTAAGCCCTATGGACTGGCTATAGTTTGAAAGCCTAAAAGAATCTAAAATGAGTGCTATAACTTAGAGTGATCACATCTTGTCCAATGCTGACAACTATGAACAACCTTTCAGGTTTTATTTTAGTTAACAAGGACGGACTTTAAAGTTGGATACATGCTTAGAACTTCACAGATTGTTGATTTCTTATTATTGAAGTAATGTTTTCTGAGCAAATGAAGTTATCAAACAGTAACAGGTCATGTACTCTCTCAGGGATATTTAAAATGAATCAATGGGACATGGTCATTTCAATTACATTTTTTCAGCGTGGGAAATTACTACCAGATATCTCCCAGTACCCACTAAGTCTACAGATTAACTGAATAAGCAGTCAAACATCCACTTGCAGATCTAGCTAGACAGGGTCGAGAAATTAAGCGCCATACTAGTTTATTACTACTCCACACTTGAGATTACCAGTTCATTTAACAGCCACATCAGCAGACCCTGCCAGATTTCCTGTTCCACACTTTTGGGCAAAGTCAGTCCTCTTTAGATGAAACTGCTGTTGGACAAGGCGTGAGCTAATCCAGACTGATTTCACTGGGAATTAGGGACCATTCCCAGGAGACTTTCTAGAGGCTCAACTGAAAGGGTGTGAGGGAGGTATCCCTCCAGCCAGAGCAGCTGGAAAGCAACTAAGGGCTACCGCTTTTCAGATAGCTCCAGCTCTTCCAAGATCGTGATGGAAGTCTATTACCCATGTCCTGGCCAGCAAGAAATTTTTGTGTTGTTTGAACTATAGCAGTCAGGAAGTACACCAGGATAAACTGGCATGGAGTATCCCCAACCTAAAAGAAACAGTGTTATAAATATAGGCCTTTTTATGACCTTGGAACGTGTCAGGAGATCAACTGGTTTAATTTTACCAGTGTCATTAAAGCAGTTTGCCTCTTCTACATAGATAGGATCTAAGGCACGAATTCTCATCCTGCCCAGCAGGATAATTATCAAGCTAGCGAGAAGACAGTCATGTGAGAAAACAGTGTGAAAAGTGCTAGCAGGAACAGCAAGCAAAAAAAATTAATCCATCTAAACTTGAATATTGTAAATAAACACAGATTAAGTGTTTGCAACTAGATGGAAGTAAGACACAGCAGAATCAAAATCTACCTGAGTAATTTGATCTCTGTTTGTGAATCCTATCAGATGTGTAAGTTAGTTAGACTTAGTATTCCTAAGTCCAATTTTGGCATGAAAAGCCTTTTTTGAGTTCAGGTAAGCTTAATGTCTGTTGAGTAAGGTAAACTGTGACTTCCACTCATCATTTAAGCATCATGGCTGGCACTGTTGGTATACTGGTGTACAAGCATTAACAGTCCTAACTGATGGTTCAAAGACTACTTATTAAGGACAAATTCAGAGCTTCTCTAGACCTTTTTATTGAGTAAAACTAAAGGTTAAAAACCAAGTTCTGCCAAATCCTGGGCTGCTTGAGTAAGAGTCTTCTAAGCATCTTTTTGATTGTTTTAGTTACACTTCAGGCAGTTTTATCTAAACTTAATCTTTTTGACATTACATTTGCCTCTATAATTAAGGTGCATTAATTAAAACACCTTTCAGTTGTGATTCCTTTTAAAGAAAAACTACTTAAATTATAAGCAATCAAATAAAATCAGGGTAAAAATAATCATTAGAATTTTCCCAAGGATGGGTATCTACAGGGAACCCACATGGGAAGCAGCTCACTCAATTGCTGCCGTTGCCTCTCCCATACATCATCACTCAGAAGACTTGAGTGAAACTCTGAATGGGATCCTTCCTGCTGTAACAACTCTCAGCTCTGGTGAAGGATATGATGCTTACGTACCATGGTAGGCATGGCACAACCACAGAACAAGACGACTGGCACTCCATTTATCCAGTGAAGCATACTTCTGTTGGAACTTCATTAATAACAACAACTGTGGTTGCTGGGGACATCCCTGCATCCTTACAAGCTGCATTGCTTTGAGAACAGTGAGCTTTGCAAGGAACCTAAACCCAGTGCCAAGTATCACAAAGGAAAGTTGGAATAGAACTTGCTCTCCTTTCAGATATTTCTGTAGACAGATTTCACATTTTTCTTTTTCAAGCAAGCTAGCTACAATGGCTGTCATGTGCAAAAGGAAAGGGCCGGGCTGTGTTTAGTTCAAATAAAGGGTAGGAAGAAGTCAGCCCTATGTCTGAGGAAACTCCACTTCAAAATGAATCAGCCATGTGAATCTACTGGCTGCCTGGCAGCCAGATACAACAGCTGTCAAAATTTAAAACCGGGGAACTGAGCTGAAATGTCATCTGTGGCTAGGCATACGGACTCACAGTCCTAGGTAAAAAAGCCTGCTGCCACTATGGAGCTCTGTGGTTCACACACTGCCACTTCTTTTATTACCTGTGACCAGGTCAAGCTTCCAGTAACCACAGAGGACAAGCTGAAAACTAATCTACAGTAAAGGAACTGTCAACATCTATGATATTTTAGCTACCTTTGGATGTAAGTCCCCACATACAAAATGACTAGCTCTACGGTCAAATCTTCCCCCTGCCTGAGTACAAACAGCCACGCTTTGTAGATGTCAGAGATGGGTTTGGAAAAAAGGACCAATCCCTCCTAAAACCTTTGAGTCCATACTTCTGTCTTAAGTCAACAATAGCCTATGCCCATCCTATCGCATACCCTCATCTGCCCTCAGTAGTGAGGTAATAAAAGGACAAAAAAAACCACTGGACCCATTTATTGGGGAATTTCAGTTCACTTGGCTTCCATTTTTCTTTGCCTCCCTCTACAGGAATGTGAAGCTCTTGTGACTAGAGCTGTGCTCTGTGAAATGCAGATATATTTTGCATGTCTGGGCATTGTTCTGCTCTGCCTACAGTTTCCTCCAGACAGACATCAAGAAGAGGATGGAGCTGCACCAAATGTAGGAAGATTTAAGAAAATTAAGGAATTTTTAAAAGAACACATACCATTACCACTCATGTAGGGGCTGTGTAACAAGCTGCCTACATCAAACCATCAAAATTTTCAGAATTCAGATAGAAAGGTGTTATTAATTTGGGGAAATAATGCAATTATCCACAAATGAGTTGCTTTTCTCCCCCTTGTCTTTTAATTCATTCACAGGCCTAAGTTAATGAAAGAGAATGTCTGTAATTCTTTGTAACTGAAGAAAATCTAAATACTTTGTGTGCTATGCTGTTTACTGTCCTTTAAATCTTAAAACAGGCAAAAAAAACATGAGGAATGAGAGGAGGGGGAACAGAGCAGTATGTACATTTAAGTAACATACATAGCTGTTTGCATGTATGTATACACTGGAAAATTGCATAGGCATGAAAAAAAAATATTTGCAGTAATTAACATTAAACTGAATTTACACTGTTTCACAAAACTACCATCACTTCAATATCAAGCAAGGGTTTGTGTGGAATCAGCTATCCAAGTCAAGCCTTGTGAAACAGATGAAGCCCACACTACAAAAGAAAAAAGATGTCATTATGTCTGACCAGTTCTGGGGTGCCCGTTTCTTCTTTTTTTTTTTTTTGGTACGCAAATTCTGAGGCATGTGCAGTACATAATATCATAATATCCAGAGAAAGATGTCCAAGATCCGTCTCTAAGAGAAGGGGTCAGAAAACAATTAGCAGTATAAGAACTCTGCTGTTCTGATATACCTGAACAAACTACCCAGCCCTACTACATCCAAATCCACAGAGCTTGCCTGCCCCCACAAGTTTATAACTGGGAGGCACATAGTAAATAAGCAGCAAACAAGAAAACAATACAGTGAAATCATAGATACTACATAAAAAACCATATGCCAGAAATGCAATGTTCCATTGCCCCTAATTTTACATTAGCACATTTACATCTGTTAGTCAGTTTTCTTTAGAAGAGGCATACTTTTTTAAATCACAAGGAGTTCAAGATTTTTATTTTACAATTTCACAATTAAAAATATTGGAAAGGTACAAAAATATGAAAACCCTTTTATCCTCCCTCTGCAAAATAACAGAGCTTATCCTATCATTAAGAAACTTATTTAAAGGACGATTCCTCCAACTAATATTTATAATAAACACAAAATGATCAAATAAAGTATTAAAAAAATCAAAACACAAAAAGACTGAGATTATACAGAGTCAGTTCACTCCCACAGACACACAACCACAGATATTTCATTCTGATTAGTTTTAACTTCATTCTTAAAATGATACTGAAAGGTCAAAGAAGGTTGGTAGCCCATCAAAATGGGATTTTTTTTTTTCCTTTCAAATCTGTTCTCCTCTGGAAGGACTAAAGCTAAGAGGAATTCAGCAGCATACAGTAAAAGGCTGGTTTATTCATTTTAACAATGTGCAAATTGTTAGACACCCATAGCTCCTGACAAACAATCCTGGTAAATCACATGCATCTGCATGGTAAACAAGAACAGCAGCTTTAACATATGGACTTGCTGGCCACAGTTGTTGGTCGCTATAATGATGCATCTGACCCAGGTGCAATTATTGGCGCAGACCAACAGTACCAAGTTTATATAAACTTAGTAGCTCCTCTAATACTTCTAATATCATCCACTGCACATGTCACAAGGTCAGGTTTTCCTGGTTACAACTGACCAATTTTTGTTAACAAAATAAATTTTCTCAGGTTTTCTCCCAGCCATTTAAAACCTCATCCCTCCGAACAGCAGTGATTCTCTTGCATCCCTCTGTTAGCACCCAAGGTCAGCAGACAACAGTCTAATGATGAAGAAAAAATGCATTATCTTTGTTTGGATTTACTGATCAATTGATAGTTTTGTCATTCTTCAGTATTTATTCCACACTGCGTGGCTGAGAAGCTACGGAGTCACCTGGCCCCTGCAGCCAGAGGAGATCATCCCTCTCCCTTGGGGGGGTCGCACCCCAAGCCATCCTCACCAGCTCTACCCCACTCACGTACATGAAGGGCAACCAAGCTGTCCCCTGCTTGTGCTCAGCAGGCATCTACCCACGCTTCCTTGCGCTGCCCAAAGTGGTTCAGGGGCTCAAGGGAAGAGATTTGCAGATCAAACACTAACCCTGGGGGCTATCCTCCTCTAAGTTATACCAGAGGAGATCTCCCCCACCGCCACACATTGACTTCAACGTCTCAACAAATCTAGATGTCGGCGTGGAGTTTCAGCATGAATTCTGCTAAGTTGCAAACCTCAGTGTGCAGTGCTTCATTCTACCTGCAGCAACCCTATTTCCAACACAGTCCCATGTTTCCACAACCTAGCACGGAATACATAGCATGACATGAAACTGTGGACTGCTTCGTTTAAGGCAAACGGTAACTTAAACCTATGAAACTATGCTTATGGGAAAGAATGCAGTCACACACCTATGGGCTCCTAACAGCACCAAGCACAGGATGGCTATGAGAGTAAGCTTGTGTGGCACATCAATGATTTCTGTATTTCCACTCTCAGATTTGGAAAGAGATTGATGCTTTGCTGCTATTGCTCATGTTTGCAGAACATGGCTTGAGTTGGCAATCAAATGTAAGTTTTTCTGATTAGATCTTTAACTACATTTACAAAATCTCATCTTTCACAGATTTGCAGAGACCGCTGGGGGAGGAAAAAAAAAGAAAAATCCAGATTGCAAGAAAGCATTCCTGTTATGGAGCCTACACAAGGCTGAAACACACTCAGACACAGGAAGAAACTATTATTTCAGAGGGAAAAAATATCTCACTAGTAAGTGCCAGACAGAAAAGAAACTCTACTTACAGTGTACTGTATAATAAACTGTAACATGCAAGCCAAAGTAAGTAACTTTTTATTGCCCCCAGAGGCATCATTTAGCCTAAACATCAAACATCTGCTGGTATTCAACTGAGAAATGGGAATTTACAGTGCAGAACAGTTATTTCTACTATTTCTAAGACTGAAATGATTCTGTACCCATGCAAGTGAGCTGTTGAACAACTTTGTGAACAACCTACCTCTGGTATGATGCTAGTGCCCTCTGCTGTGCAATATTACAAATTAATTAGCAGCTTTCTTTTAAAATGAGGTTCAGCTGTACTCTAAATAATATCAAGCCATATAAATACAGTAAATCAAGGATTTCTATCTTCAGGTGAATATTAAGAAAAAAACTGTAAAGAGAAGAGCTAAGTATTCACTTAGAAAACATTCTGTGAGACTACCATGTGGACTGCATACTGTAAAATAATCTAAAATATTAAGCTAATAAAATTAAAACATTCCTTTGTTTTTCAACAAGTGAAATGGAGACTTTTTTTTTTTAAATAGGAAATAAAATTTAAAAATCCCTTTTCAGACTGAATTATCTCCATATAGATTCAGGAAATTTAACTGTAAAATTAACAAATGGGTTTACTGATTGCTGCTCCTCCAAACGCCAGTATAGACTAGTAAAACCCTTAGTTACATCTTTACTATCATCATCGGTTCATTTATGTTTCCTTCCTCTTCCATTCTGTTTTTCTTTTCTTGTACTTCACGTATTTTGTTCACCTTTCTAATACAGGTTTCAGTACCTCTACTTGTGGTTGCTCTGCCAGAGATCTATCAAACAGCAATGTTCACAGAAACATTAGGGAAACAAGATGTCAAAAGCAAATGAAAACTTGAGAAAGATGTTTAAATTACAAAGTAAAACTGGTTGTGCCACCTGCAGTTGAGGTTGCCTGACACTTTCCATTTTTAGACTTTCTTTTGCTTCTGATACTTTACAACTATTTTAAGCATCAGGACAGAATGCCTAGCATCTCCTTTAGGTTCAAATGCCTTAGCATTGATCATTTTTAGGAATGTTTTACTAAGCGCTGTATGGGTCTTACTAAATCAATTTTTACACAACTGTTTTGTCAAGAAACTCCAGCCCACTCATGCTATGCAAGTAAAACTTTTACTTTAGTAAAAGACTTGTTCTTGCATCAGTCTTGAAATTCCTCTAGAACATAGGCTACATTTGGCCACATAATAAAAACTCAGGATGAACTGAATTTAACAAGTCTCTTTGGGGCACACACAGTTTTTTCTGAAGACTGCCTGTCCTGAGCATTCCCTGACCCCATCTTCCAGGCTTAGAGAAAAAGCAAACAAGGAGTGGAGTGGAAAGAGAAGTTAAGTAGACTGGCACACAGCAACAGTGAGAGGAAAGAGTCAAAGTCAGGCATTTGGGAGTAGGAAGGCTGAGAGGAAGAAGCAGGACAAGAGTAGGGCAGAAACCAAGACAGATGGGAAGGAGGACTATAATTATCAACCTGGGGCTGAACAAGAGAGAAAGATCATGACAGAAATGCAAAGCAAACCGTAAAGGAGGAGAAAAGCAGAGGCAGATAGAAGTAGTATTGCACATGCATGTAATTAAATGTGACAAAGAGGGAAGGAAACAAATTAAGGCTTTAAAGACTTATTTCTGCCTTTTCCTAAAAACATTCAACTTTGCTGCTCTTCTAGTACAAGGTGGTGCTGCACTTCTGATGCAGACAATATTAATGAAATACACAATCATTTCAAACAGTTACATCAGTTTAGATGTTTTCATTGGTTTAAGATCAATGTTACATGAGGTTCTGGGCTGTTATTCCCACTGAGTAGATCTTGTTCATGTGAAATTCCTATATACAGCAGTAGGATTATACAGACAAATGTTACTCTCTGAAAACAGGAATGACAGAACTGGTCCTCAAATTCTGGTTTGTCTCAAGTACTTCCAAATAAGTGTTTAAGAAAGCAAATACAGTCATATGAATCTCTAACTATGCCTTTTTAATTAAAAGGTGATCAAATACTGCAAGTAACAGTCACTATACAACTACAACTCTCTCATAACACCTAGAAATAAATATATATGATTAGCCTTCACCTTCCAAAACTTACCCTAAGGAATAAATCAGCAATAGCTTATTTCTGAAATACCTGCTGAAAAAATACATCTTCAAAACTGAATGACAGAATGGAGAGTGAAGCTTGCAAACAATGGAGAGAAGCAGCCTCTACTGGTCATAAGGATAAAAATGAGAGAATAAATGCTATGTACATTCCTGTCTTACTCCACTGGTTCAATATTAAAGGGAATTTGAGTGGCAAAGGGCAGACCATGTATTTTTTCTTGTCATAGCATCTGCAAATTTAATTCTGGTAGATAAAAGGACACTCAAATCTATGAACCACGTACTACAATGAAAGGTAAGAAGAAGGGGGTTGGACTAGATGATCTCTAAAGGTCCCTTCCAACCCAAAGCATTCTATGATTCTATGATTCTAAGAAGAATCTCCTTTCTAGTGGAGTGCCATTAGACATGGTTTCTGCTTTGCTGCATGGTGCTTAATTATTAGCTATCATTAATTAATGACGAAGGATTTTACTTTAGAGTGGGCCATTGTTACAAACAGAAACATGGCAACCAAACTGAGGATCAGGCACTTCTGTCTTGAGGCAAAACAGCCTCAGCCACTGCATATCTGAATAGCTCAGCAAAAGGAAATCTTCTCACTGATTATTTTTCCAGCAACAAGTGATTTCACAAGTTTTGGAATAGTAGATAGGGAAAGAGAGGGTTGTGGGAGTAGAGAGAGTGGAGGAGGATAGAAAACTACAAATCATTTTCAGTAGTACAGACAAGCTGTCATCTATGCTGTTCTATCATTAAGCCAACAATTAAATCTTATAAATCTAAAATTCAAAAAAGGATCAGATCTAGATTGGCACACAGACAGTATCATTCTAAAAATGTTCCTCTGACACTGCCAAAGCCAACAAGAGAATGTGAATGTAAGAAAGTATTACTTTTATTATAGTTGAAAAGTTCCCCCGAAGATAAACAACACAACACTTCCCATCACTGCAGAATGTCACCAACAGGGGGAAATACTAGACAGCTGTGAACAGAACAGCTGAAAATGACTATTCCAGACCTTTCAGATAAGTTTTTCAGCATTTTACACCAGTTCCAGATTTTAGTCCCCAAATCACAAAATTTCAGCTTCCTGTTCTGGGCTTTCCCACTCCTACAACTCATAAGAAGATATTAAAACTTCAAACACTCAAGCTTTCCTTTTTTTAGGAACAAAAAGGATGGCCATCCTCAGGTCTTCAACAAGAATAGCTAAGGAAATGCATCACATGGGGTCTGCTTCTGTCCATCTCCCTCTCACCCTCCCTCCTAGGAAAGCCTTATCCTCTCTAGCCTGGCAGACTGCTACCATTCATCCAGCTGCCCAGCTGGAACGAAGGGGCTTCAGAGATCTAGCTGACATTCATAACTCCAGAGAATTTAAGGACTATTAATACTCCTGCAGGGCATGGCATCCCAACCCCACCTCAGTCTTGCTCAGCTTTTCCTTTTTAGAGCCCATCTCTATCTACTGCTTAATTGGCTACCACTAATCCACACCATGCAAATTACCTAGAATTGTGCACTGCCCTCTCACTGCATGATTTCACTCCGACTCTTTACTTCTATCAGAGTCAGTAATAAAGGCTGAATGATTATCGCACAGCAATCTAAGTATTTATCTACTGCCTTTCTATCAATAGAAATCCAAACTTTCTTTTAATACACACACACACCATTCCAAGTAAATCTATGCCTCAAATCTGCGGTCATGCAATTTTTACCATTATGTTACAGTAGATCTACAGTTTAAGTTAAATCCTTCAAAACTAGGATGCAACTATTTCACAGCCCAAAATAATAAGCAAAAAGTAACACCATACCTTCAGAAAAAAATTGAATCTAACTATGATCGAGCTATTCAAGTCAGAACCTCCCATTTTACGTTAAAAAAAATGAAAAGGAAAGCATTTTATCTACAGGTCAGCTAGAAGTGGGTCTCTTATTGCTGACTATTATTGCAGTTGCCCAACACTTCCCATTACTAGATCCTGTTCTCAGTTGTTAATAGCTTGGACAGCACTTATCATGGCAACTGAAATTTTCCACGCTGAGGCAAACATTAATATTTGGAACATTGCAGCTAAACGCAGTCCATCCTTTTCTGAAAATAAAACACAAGAAAAATGCAATTTGGGTCTGTCTTTAGAAAGTCCTGACAACTTTCAGTGCAAAGGCTGGACATGAAAGCGAGCTGACTGAGCAGGCTTTATACTAATGCAGGGACAAACAGGGTGGGAGGAGAAGGTGGAGAGAGGGAGGCCAGGGAAAACCTAGAGCAGAACCACACCACGAGGAGGGAGTGGGGGTGGAAAAAGAGGAAATTCAGGGAGACTGAATGAGTGAGGTAATGGGGATCGGCGATCAGACATGCTTGAAAGAGACAGATCCAACCTGAGATCAAAATGGAACAACGAGCCCGAGGGGAGTGGGAAGTCAAAACCAAAGACTAGGACAAGAAATGGAGAGAGAAAGGCCGAAGGAGATAAGGAGCCAAGAAGGAAAGTGAGATAGCACAGCAAGGAGACTGCAACAGAATACAGAAAAGAGGGAGCCTCTGAGCCACCATGGCTCAGGGAGTGAGCTG
>VYZW01061805.1:0-13643 GCA_013401315.1 Balaeniceps rex | reverse complement strand
TGTATTTAGAAAAACCAACTCCAAAATAAAAACAAAAACCCCTTGCCTACCCACCTCCCCTTCACCTCCCCTCCAGATTCTTTTGAGAAATGAGCATAACTTTCACTTTGCTTACTTGACCTCTGAGCGGTTTTCAGACCACATTGCTGAAGTCTGTCCTACTTCTCAGTCCCTTGTCTTGTGCTTTTGGAGGTGCTGCCTTGATTCTTGCTTTCTTGCATCTTTTCCTCTTTTAAGTTTCTTGCCTTTTTTTTCTTGTCTGTTCCACCTTTGCCTTTTCTGAAACACACAAAAAAGAAACTTCAGGAAGCTTTAATAAAAATTACACCTGTAATACAGATGATCAATATTTCCATCTGCATTCCATGTATCATATGCCATGACACTGTTGTCTTTGTAGCTAGAGTGCTTTCTGCCTCTCCTGCAATCGTTCGTCTGTTTTTTTCAATGTATTCTGTCTGGTGGGAACACTGGTTTTAGTTCTGTTACTGGTTTCTCATAAGGAAGTAGTTAATGCTCTCCTTTTGGAAGTAATACCTTCTTTCCCCACCCCTGCTCTTGGAAAATGCAAGCCTTTGTTCATTTTGGTGAGAAGATGTAACACTGGGAGCGAGTCAGCTATTTGCATTCAAAATTTTATTTAGTGGTCTTTTGAAAGAGTGAATATAATCAAAAGCCATCAACAGCCAGGTAACTTTATTTGATAATGCCTTTGCCTATTTCTGATGTAAAGAATGAACATTTAAAAGCAATAAACTAGGTGTTCTTTTTTTAATGGAAAGGTTTAATTAGTATTTGTCAGTTTATGCTTTTTAGACAAATTGGGCACTTCCAGAATTGGTGGATTTGTAGCTNACTGTACAGTTCTGAGATGTGAATTTTTGGGAAAATTTCAGCATAAACCGTTGAGAGAATGAGAAACACTCATAGGCTATTATATGGTTGGTAACATAATTTAAGAGACTGACTTATTCACAGAGCATGAAAAAGGGCTGTTCGCTTGGCTGTATGTGGTGCAAGTTGATCCCGCAGCAGCTGTTCCTCCTTGCTGTACTCTAACCATTTGTATCTGTGAAAATCTGCATATCCAGCTGTAAGGAGATACATTTTGCAGAAGGAAAAAAAGTGGTGGAGGGTCCTGATCTCTGACAGCAGGGTGTGTAATATAAAGGATGACTGTAAAAATATTCCTGCAGTGATTTTAAGTGTGTTGGTTTTCCATTTTGCTCACACTGGAAGAAGTCTAAGTGTAACTAATTATGAAATTTTAAAATGTCTTTGACTACTGCATAAAGCCAAGAGCATCCCTGAAACTCTTTTTACTACCTGAAGAAGATTTTGAAGTGCTGCTGCTTACTGACCTCCAGAAAGGTTAGGTTGTTTTACATGCATCTGTGTCTGATCAGTGTTTACTTAGTAATTTGTTTTCTCATGTCCTTGTGGTTTCTCTTAGGTAACCTACTTGGATGCCAGAATTTTAATTTTCCTCTTACGAGTAATTTGATTTGTGTTATGTTCTTTTGGCAAGATTTGAATTTGCTATTGTTAGCAAATGTGTATTTTTTTTCTTCTCAAAACTGTATTTGTGCATCTTGCAAAGTAGAGCACCATTTTAAGCCAGTTGTGTGAGGGGGAAAGTGCAAAAATTCTAGATATAATATTTTTTCAGATTGCGTTTGAAAATTTGTATTTGCTGGTGGTCATCAACTGGGATTTAAACTCGCTTTGTGCTCTGAAACATTGCCAGAGTTCTTGTGTTTTGGTTGTTCAAGGGAGGGATAAGTGTACTGTGAAGCAATGAAAAAAAAAAAAAAACCCAAAGATGGTATGATTCATGCTTCGTGAACCTTAAATATAATGAGCAAGCCTATGGAAATAGCCACATTACAAATCATGTGCCTTACTCATTTATAATAAAGTACATAAAATGTTGCAAGGTGTGCACCTACCAACTGCCTTCGTTGCGCTCATCTTCCTGAAAGCGAGTTGAGAATACTTGACACCCAGCAAGACAGTCGCGAATGAATCCCTCAACTATTATGAAATAAATGCATAATCCACGCTCCTCCTAAATGTTTGTTATTGTGTAGGGGGTACCTAAAGGAAAATTTCAGTGCATCCTATGACAGTTGATCACTATAATAATAACAATAAACTGTGTAATTTAGACAAGTATTTGTGTTTTATGTGGTTACTTATATGGTGAGTTTGTGGAAATGTATTTTCTATTTAGTAGCTTTCGGGACAGTAATTCAGGGCCTAAAAATACTTATTACACTTCTCTTACAGTATCTTTTGATGCAGAACGTTCATTTAGCAGACCACCTGCTAATCATTCTATGACAGAGGCAGTCTGACTGCTACTTGGTTTTATCCTGACCTCTAGTTTTTGAAAATTCAGCCAGATTGCCCCTGGTATGTCTAGGCTCAACTGCTAGAGAAGGAGGAATAAGTATTAAGCAAGTCTGAATATGTGTTACTGTAACAAAAAAAGGTGACTTAAAACTACTGTTGGTCTTTTATGCAAGTACAGTTCTAGATAGAAGTGAAGCAGTGGGACAAAATACGTTTCTCATAAATTTTTCTAAATAATGTGTTCGGAACTCTTTTGTGAAGCCTAGGAAGATTTCTGAAGTGGGGAGGTATTTGAGGAACATGATGAATGTTTGTGGTCTTTCTTTAATAATAATTTAAAAAAAAAAAAANAATTTAAAAAAAAAAAAAAGCTTTAGAACTTGTTAATGCATCCGTGTCAATTCTACGTAATGAAACAATTGTGGGAGACGGTTTTCTTCTTTTGCCTGTTCTAGTGATTGCGTTATTCCCTGAAACAGTGTATTATACCTTTTCTGTTGCAGACCCAACTGATCATGGGCTAAAATGGTATGAAGGATGTATTGCCTGTAATGCTGGAAGTATGAAAATAACTTACTTATGCTGCTTTAAAAAAATACAGAAGAACACGTTTTACTAGCTGATCTCAACTTCCATAGGAATGAGTACTCCATTCAGTGGTTAAAATATCAGCTTCCTACATTACCTTAGTGTTAATGTGGTTTGTAATGTTGTTGGTTTTTTTTTTTTTTACTAAATGGATGCATACCTTCAGCTTAATTGATAAACAGTTATAAATGAATGTACAGTGCATTCCATTCTATAAAATACGTGTCATATATGAACTCTGAAGTAGCATTCCCATATTCAAACAGTTCCATGAAGTTTTTCAGCCTTTACCATTTTAAAATAGTGATGAATATAAAAAGCCTTTTAATTATTTATACTAGTGCCAAACTATATAAATGGTAACTTAATGGATGATGTTGAGATAATGCACAAATAACCAGTGCTTGGGATCTCTTGATATAATGGATGTTTTCTATACTAATTTATGACTTTTCATCATTTCTTATCGGAAGCATCCCAGCCTTCTGCTTTTAATATATGCAGTATGGATAAAATGTAAACATGGTTTTATAATGTATAAACTATGCAGTTTGGGTTTAAAAAAATACACTGTATATTTGTTAACTCAAAAATACTGAAGGAATGCCTATGCAGACATAAACAAGGAAGGTTTTCATCAGCTGCTTTGTGCTTGTTCCCACTCTGCTCTCTGGTGATTATTATATACGTGTAGGTACGCTGCTTTAACACATTGGCTGTTTTCATTTTGAATAATAATTATTATATTACTATTATATTTTTAAGCATGCAAGGCTGAGAAAGGGAGGGGGGAAGGGTTTGATTTCCCTCTGCAATTTCTACCGATTAAAAATTATCAAGGAAAGAAGAAACCTGTAGAGGTAAACACATCTGTTACCGACTTGAGAATAGACCATGAAATGTTGGCTGTTTTTTTTCCAGTTGTCACAAGAATAAAAGCTGTTTGAATTAGGATGAGAGCAGCTCAAACAGTAGAGCTGTGAAGTTATCATGAAGATGTGGAAGAGAGTGTTTCTAGCAGATCTTTCCAGTGTCATGAAAATTGGGTTGATACAGGAGAGAGAGGGTTGAGCCTTGCAGAATGACTTTGGGAGATGGATTAGCACTTGGAACTCCTTAAATTCAGCCTGGCAGAACTTAACCCAGTTCTATTCATCTCTCTCACTTTTTTGAGACAGAATATTCCTACATTTAAAATTGTTAAACATTGTGGTGAAGTAGAGCAGGTTGAGATGGCTCAAGTTTCTTTCAGGTTTTGATATGCAAAATTTGCCACCATGAGGAGCTGTGTAAACCAAAAGCGTGGAAGTGTGTGATGCTGGCAGCTGCCTCTTTAGTTCCCAGGTTAATCTTAAGTGATTGGCGATCAGCAGTTTCAAGTTTAAATGTATGCCTGTAGTTAATAGAGTCAATACTGTTAATGAGAAGAGTCTACGCTAAAAGCTCTTTGCTTTTGCCACGGTATCGGGCGGATTGCCAGCAGCCCTGGCCCCTGCCTTTTCTGGCCAGCAGTTTCTTCCACTGTTTGTCGTTTGCTGGACTGCAGTTTCAGGAGAGCGCATTATTTCTCATCTCTGGGCAGTGTGTCAATCTTTGAACTATGGGACAGTCTGCTTCTGAGAAATGGCTAAAATAACTCCTTGCCACAATATCACAGTTTCAGGATTTGTGGAGACAGTAATAGTCATCTTGGTTTTTGTTTTCTGACACTGTTTCCTATCGTATGTACATTTTTTTTCTGTAGGAAGGTTTGCAGTTAAATTTACAATCTCATAAGGTACTACTAACCTGTAACAATATATTAGATTTGTTACAGCCTTATCAGAAAATGTTTCAAACACCTGTGTCCTTACAGTCAGCATCAAATGTACGAGTCATTGCATTTATAGCAAAATTCTCATGCTAAGTTAGTACTATACTTTCATTCCTTAAATGCTGTAACTTTGAAGTACTGAAATAATGTGAAATGAAAATTTATAGCCATGATTTCTAGTTAGCGATGTTTTTATATTGCTGTTCAATCACTATGATAATTATTTGCTTCCTTGAGCTGTCATTCAGATTGCACATTAAACCCTCATTACTTAAAATCTGTGAGTGTCACCTCAATTAGTAGTGTAATGGTTTTGGTCTTCAGACTGGGATGCTGTGAATAGAGTACTGCTTCGGAAGCTCTTCATTCTACTGCCCTGCTTTCAATCTGTTAAAAAAAATATATATATTCTGAACTGCTCGTGTTCCTTAGAGTAGTAACTATTTCTTCTGGCATTTCAAGTACTCTTCACTTGTACCTTCAGATCTGTTTGGAATTGTTGTGTTATTCATTCAGTGTAACAATGTTAACTCTCAATCTCTAATGCTTTACTGTATTTTTGTGGTTTTATGATTCTATAATATCTGTATGACAATTAGTATTAAAACAGGAACCAACAAAAATGGTGTACTGCTTTACTTGACAGATGCACAAATCGCATATGCTGCACTAATGAGCCTGTAGCTGAAGACAAGGGGGCAGTGGAGAGGGAAGGAATTCATATAATTTAAGTATATGCAATTCCTGACACTATTCAAAAAATACGCTGTTCTCTGTCTACATAAAACTGAGGTGCCAGCTAAGTATTTGCTTGGGTTTTACATGCCTGCTACTACACAGCTGAAATTACATTATATAGCCATCTAGATACACGGGTGACCGGTAATTTGTGTCCAGGTAGGAGTGGTTCAGTACAACCATAGCAAGAATTAGAGTTCTGTTGTAGGTGCTTTTATGTGTAATAGCTGGAATCTGATTTATGTCTGTACTACTTAAAGACAAGTGGCAAAATGTTTTGGTATTAAATTCATGCTGTATCGCTAATGCTGTTTGGTGGGTGGTTCTTATTTGCTATGGCTTGTAATTTAGCAATACTTATCTTGTATTTTCATGGTATTGGTTGGGATTATTCCACCCTGGTCTTCTAAAGGACAAAAAACATGCATGTGCATGCATGTACATACTCTCACACTTAGAAAACATTTAGGCAAATAAAATTGTGTTGCTCTTTCTCCCCAGTTATTTGGGAGGGGAGTTAGATGGGGTGTACAAAATTTGGTGTTGGAATGGCCAGCTAGTGATAATCAAGTGGTAGCTGCATTTTTTCTGCTCACCGCACCTCACCTGTAATCCAGCTCACCAAGTAGCAGTGGTCCGATCATTTGCTGATCTTTCTAATTTCAAGGGAGCTACTTTCCAGGTCCTAACTGGAGGCAGCCTGGCTCGGCCTGCTTATGCTTACCAAGCAGGAGAGCACCGTGCTGGTGTCTGCCCACCCTCCTTACTCTGCCCTTGCCCCTGTGCGAGGAGTCCCTCGTCTGCATGGAAGCTGCTTGGGAGTGGAACAAGGTGCTCTGTGGCTCCCAAACAGCATCTTGGCAGTATGAAAGCACACCTTTTGCCTACATTGATATTTCATAACTCTCCCCCAACTAGGTGTAAAATTAAATTTATAACTTGAATCCTTAAAACGTTTACTCACAGAAGTGTGTAGCTACTAGCTTTCTGTGGTGATGAACACAGAATACAGACTCCTTTTCCTCCTTGTCTCCAAAGCAGCAGTTCCCCAGAGGCTGTGATCCCTCTGAGGTAAGAACAATTACAAGTAAGGTAGCAAGCTTTGCAGAAGCAGGTATCGAAGTCGGAAATGAGTGGAAAACCTGGGAACTGGTCACAGCGTGGATTCTCTACTCTCGGTGGTGGGGGTGGAATTTTGTCTTCCAGTATTGAGAAGGTATTCTTTCATCATTGCCTCTGGTTGCCTTTATCCATGGCAAAATTTGAGTTATAGAAGCTCTTGGATAAGCAGAGAGATCCTTGTGTGATGTTTGGAGATGAAAACTTGCTGCAGAAAGCAGGACAATCCTTACACAGACTTCACAGGACTGATAATACACCCTCCAAAATACTTTGCAGAAGAAAGGTGAAAACTCATGTTTGGCACTGGGAGGTATGTATGTATGTGTGTGAGCATATTTAACAATGACAGCCAAAATGCATAGGTTTTCGGTCAAATTCTGACAGGGCAATTAAGCAGTACGTATTTCTAGCAGAGAAATTTCTGGTACAGAATGCTTTTACAACCCCCGTCTGAATTTGCTGCCTTCATCTAAGTATTCTGAAAATAACTATTTTTCTGTTAAGGAGGGAAAATGTCTTCAGGTTTCATTGTAAAATAATGAACAAAATAATGTGCCCTGGGTGTGTACATACTTTGTAAGGCCTTGTCTGTCCTCTGTAGAGTTGTCTCAACTCCTGCATCTCTGGGGTGCAGCTTTGCCCCCCCGCAATTTCAAGTATCTCTGCTTTTTGCCTTCTAGCTTTTGGACCCTGGCCATTTGTGCACTGCTTCTCAGAGCTTCATGAAATGCATTTCAGATAAATGAGCGTACTGGTGGGTTTAAATTAACTATAGAGGAGTCCGTGGAGGAAAAAAAAAAAAATTACGCGTCAAAGTTTTAAAACACAGTCTTACTCCATTTTGGTTTTTAAAATTTTGAATGCACGAGCGGGTGCCTGTGAGAATTTGCAGCACAGCTGAGCCCCTGCTGCAGAGTCTGGGTTGGATTTGTGTCTGATGGAAGAGGAGTTGCCAGCTTTGGTCTTCTGGCGACTTGGGACAGCAAAGGCAAATGCTCAGGTATGCTCTTACAGATGGTAATGGTATTCCTGCTTGAGGAAAAACAGCTGTCCTGTTTACATAACAAATCATTGTGCATGGAATGAGGTATATCTGTGTTGTCTGTGGGCAGTGTGACCTCACCTCGTCCCTTTCCCCTAGAAAGGTAGCTTTAGTTTGAGGGGTTTTTTTTCCCCTTTCTGTGTTGTTCAGTGGATTTTGTATTTCTGTTTACGCTGCAATCTCTGTCATACCTATATCTATTCACATATACTAGTTTGATCTAACATGGCTAGAAAATGACATCATACAAATTCCCATGTCGCAGCAATGAAGAAATGAGCTAAATGGAGACCTCACAGTAGCCAGACTGGGCATCCCTGAATGAAGCAGTGGCAGGGTCCCAGCCAGGAGCTCTGCTCAGGTGCCTGCTTTTCTCATCTGGGCTCTGCTTTCCTTTGCTTTGTTTTAAATCTGGAATAGGACTAGTTAAACCCAACTTTTGTACAAGCACAAATGAGCAGTCTAATCTCAAAACATTTTTGTGCTTAAACCCATAACTAAGGTCTGAGCTACTGCATTTAATAAAGCACTTGCCACTTTTTAGATAAGAACAGGTCAAAATCAGAGTCAGAACCTGGCTATTCCTACTCAATTCACCTTTGACTGGAGTGATTTAATTGATCACACTACATGTATTTGTTGTCAGATAAAATATCTATGGATATACTGGTGGCAAAGATAAACTTATTTCCCTACATCTGTAAGGAAAGTAACATTAACTTTTCTAATGCATTTACTGTTGCTTGTAGCCATTCACACAGTTTCCAGCAACAATTATTTTCTAAAGTCTTTGGTTTCCACCTAGACCACTTTTCTTCTCTTCTTTAACTCTTTCTTTTTTCTCAGACCGAGAGTTGCCAGGTCTGGAATTTGCATAGTCCTTTTGAAATCTCTAGAACAAAATGCCTGATTGAGCTGCCAAAAAACCACAGTCATGGTATAAGAAATTGGATTTAGGCCATTGCTGTATCCTGATATGGAGGTGGCCCCCTTGCCCCAGGCAGTATTGCCTTGACGATGTATTTCGTTACATTTGAGAAGCGTGAGTAGTGGGCAATGAGGAGACTTCCAGCACTGTGAAAACCATCGGTCTAAAAGGCTTGGTCTCAGAAAATTTGCGTGTGGCTTGTGTAAAGATCTTTTTTTTTCTCTCTTGCCATTTAGTACTCACTAGCTGACAACCAGGAACTATTTATGCTTCCTCATTATTTGACATGAGACCTTTCCAAATCGGTCCACATTGCCAGTAAGCGGAGAGCAGCAGAAATCTTTCTCTACTCTGTCTTTGGTAACCAAAAACACGCCTTGGAGGTGGCAAACACAGAATGTTACTGATTGTTCTTTACAGTAAATATTTGACATGCATCAAGTCTTCTTCTGCTTGGATTGAGCTGCCAACTTGCAAACTACCTTGGGTAAAGTATCCAAGCTGTAGTGAGTTTGGTAGTCTCTCAAATGGTTTTTATCCATCTAAAAAGAAATTTGGCATGTAAATTCAAAGGAAATTGTGTGAGAGAAAACGATTTTTTTGGGTGCCTATATAATACTGAGAACTTGGGGTTTAACTGAATGTCAGCTGCAACCTAGATTTTGTTTTATTTCATTAAATTGTGTGATTAGATTAGTGGGTCAAGATCTTTGGACAGCCCAAAACACAGCAAGTGATCATCTCTTTAAAACAGAAAAAGCCCCTACGGCTTAAACATCCCTGTCCTCTGAACAGTCAGCAAGGAGCCAGTGCAATAATCTTGCTACAGTGGTCGTTCTGTTCTTGGAGCGACTTCTCCACCAGAGAGCTCCAGCTCAGACAAGTTTCTGTTGCTGTGACTGGGCTGGGTCTATGCATAGCCACAGCAAACCAAGGCCAAACACGAACTAGCCAATCTCTGCACCACAGCTACTCCATCCTCGTGTGGTTTTCCACTCCTCTCTCTCTCAGTCTCAAGGAGACTGATCTTGGGCTCACATCGTTCTTGTTGGCATCCCAAAGATTCTTGGAGGCCACTGTAATGTCGTCGCTTTTTTCCCATAGGACACACATGGAGAATGGTGAAGAGGAGATGTTAATGGCCGAAGATCATGGTCCTGATTTGATTCATTCTCAGGATTTTAGGAGTCAATGCAGCATCAGCAAAAGCAGTTTAGCATATTATCACTGCAAGGAGGAGGAGAGAGAACACCTGATAGCCCATGGGAGTTTGGACTATTTGCCTTCACACAGTAAAGTTTATAAGAAGTGGCTACAAGAGAAAACATACAGGTAAACTTACCTTAAATACTGTTAGGTTGCCTCTAAACTATGGGTAATTTGGACAATCCAGGGAGATGCCTGATAGCAGAAAGAATTAAGAAAACATTATTTATTGTTTCTGTACATAGGAAAATACTTTAATAGAACATAGAAGTGGGCCAAGTGGCAAGCAACTTTGATTAAAAGCATTTTTTGAAAGTGCTTATGCCTTTGTTCTTGACAGATAATTGAATATGCAAAAAAAATTTTATTAACTACTCAATGTGTACAACTTAAAAGGGAGAGACTTTGCAGAGGTTTGGGGGAATGTTCTCTTACTGAGGCTTTTCTTGACATTCACTGCCTCTTAGTGTAATCTGCAGGAAATGTGGTGTTTGAATCTCAGTAGGGGTGCTCTAATCCTAGATGATACTAGAAATAAATCAGAAGTTATTATTGGTGCGCAATTATTATTAGAAGTATAAGTTTAGGAAAGACAGAAACCAGAGGTAAAGGTTTGCATATTTGTATGATAGGTGCTCAGTGCATTGGTTGCAGTAGAAGAAAACAGGAATTACTTTGAAATGAGTTCTGAGTGCTCTACTGAATGCTTAATTACTGAGTCACATAACTGAATTTTGAGATGGCATCAAACAATCAGCATCTGAAAGCAGATTACACTGCTACTTATATACTAAAAAAACAAAAACAAAACTAAAAAAAAAAATCCAACCATGTTCCTTACCCAAATGGAAATGGCTTTCATCTGAAGGTAAAGTTTTGTTGAGCGTACACTTTTTAAAGAGATATTGGCAAAACCAGACTCTTGCTCATGCAGACATGGTTAATAATCCAAATGCTCCAAAAATGGAACTTGCATGTTTGTGAGAGGAAACGTGGCAAATAGTCTTGTGCTATAGGCTGAGAGGTAACTGTGTTTTCCTATTTCTAGAAAAGAGTGGGATCGGTGGCTGCTGATGGGGCTAATTGGAACAGCAGTTGGGATGCTGGGGTTTTTGATTCATCAGATAATTGGCTCTCTCATCAAACTGAAATGGGACCTGGTGGAAAATTACCTGCAGGTGAGCAAGAGAAAGTCAGAGTGACCTCTTCTGTGTGTGTTTATTAGAAAATCCACATTGTAAAGTTTTTGACTGACTAGAGGTCCTGCCTGTCTAGGTGGGTGTGGACATCAGATATGTGTGGTGCTTTTTGTAGGCATGCTTTGGTGTCCTTTGCTACAACTTATCCTATAGTACAGTATAATATCTGATGGTGTTCTCATCATGAGATTGATGAAGGCAGTCTGTAAAATACTGTGGCCTCCTCCTTCCTCCTTTTACGTAAGGGGCATGTGCTGGTTTAGGTATTGTTGATGTCCAAGGGAAGGGATTAGGTTTCTTTTAAGGTCTTAGTGAATCCATATCTGGTATCAGACACAGTATTTCTTTCTATGTCTGGGGCAGCTATCTTTTGCGAATGTTGTAATAGATTATTGTGGAATGATTAATTTGTCCTTGATGGGCATCATCACCTCTGTTATAATTGAGATGGTGGTGGTAAAAATCACTGAGTGGCTAAAACCAACGTAAATGTTAAGGCATCTCTGCCCTGACTGCTTGTTTTTCTCACCTGTAGAGAGAAGCAGGTGGTAAAATTTTTGCCTGGTTTGTGATATCTATGGTAGATAGTTTGAATACTGAAGAGCTGCTTGTGAGAAAGGGGCTTTGAGCTTTTGTTCCAGCTGAATCCTGACCAGAGGGGGTCAGGCATCCTGTCAGCCAGTGCTGGGGGGAGCCTGAATAACCGTCAAGCATGGCGTGCAGCCAGCAGATGCAGCAATTTGTGCAGAAGGGGGCCAGGGTCTGGGCTGACAGTGCTTTTGTGCTCAGCAACCGTGGCAAGGAGCTGCCGGAGATGGTCCCGAGCACCCAGGGGAGAAATTACCCCTGACTCAGCAGAGGCCACAGCCCAGAGCAAGCTTCCGAGGGAGGGTGCAGCTCTGCAGTTTTGGGGCTGTGGGCAGTGCCTGGGGCCTCTCTCTGAAGCTGGAGCATGGCAGATGAGCTCCTTGTCTGCACAGATATGGTGGGATAGCTGACACTGCTGGAGTGCTGCAGTGGCTGGATACAGGCTCTTTAGGAAGGACAGACTGGGATGGTTAGGAGGGGCAGTTGCTCTTTTTTGTGAGAAAGCAGTGGGAAGGGATGGAGCTCTGCCTTGGGGCACGTGAGAGTCAGCTGAGAGCTTGCAGATCAGGGTTAGAGGGCACACCAACATGTGTGATGTTGTGGGTGTCTGCTATAGACCGCCAGCTCATGAAGAATTGGATGAGGCTGTTGTCAGACAATTGGAAGAAGTGTCATGGTCACTGGCCCAGATCCTCGTGGGCGTCTTTAGCCAACCACCCCAGTATCTCCTGGAAGGACAACACAGCAGGGCACAAGCACTCCACGAGGTTTCTGGAGTGCGTTGATAACAGCTTCCTCTTAGATGATCGAGAAGCCAATGAGGGGACATGCTTTGCTGGACCTCGTACTTGCAGACAAGGAAAGACTGGTCAGGGATGGAAGGTTGGGGGCAGCAGTGACCATGAGATGGTGGCGTGCAGGATCCTGAGATGAGGGAGAAAAAGCAAAAAGCAGGATCACAATCCTGGACTTCAGGAGAGCACTTTGGTCTGTTCAGGGATCTGCTTGGAAGAATCACAAGGGAGACCATCCTGGAGAGAATAGGGGTCCAAGAGGGCTCATTGGTTTTCAGGGTTTATTTCCTCCATGGTGAAGAACAGTCCATTCCAATGAGCAGGTGTTGTGGTTTAACCCCAGCTGGCAACTAAGCCCCACACAGCTGCTTGCTCACTCCCCCGCAGTGGGATGGGGGGAGAAAATTGGAAAAGTAAAAGTTAGAAAACTCATGGGTTGAGATAAAGACAGTTGAATGGGTAAAGCAAAAGCTGCATGCGCAATCAAAGCAAAACAAGGAATTCATTCACTATTTCCCATCGGCAGGCAGGTGTTCATCCATCTCCAGGAAAGCAGGGCTCCACCACACGTAATGGTTGCTTGGGAAGACAAAACACCATAACTCCAAACATCCCCCCCTTCCTTCCTCTTCCCCCAGCTTTATATGCTGAGCATGACATCATATGGTATGGAATATCCCTTTGGTCAGCTGGGGTCAGCTGTCCTGGCTGTGCCCCCTCCCAGCTTCTTGTGCACCCCCAGCCTGCTTGCTGGTGGGGTGGTGTGAGAGGCAGAAAAGGCCTTGACTCTGTGTAAGCACTGCTCAGCAGTGACGAAAACATCCCTGTGTTATCAACACTGTTTTGGTCACAAATCCAAAACATAGCCCCATACCAGCTACTATGAAGAAAATTAACTCTACCCAAGCCAAAACCAGCACAGCAGGTTATCAAGCAAAAGCTGGCAGGAAGCTCCTCACAAAACTCAAACACAAAAAGGAAGCACACAAGAGGTGGAAGCAGGAACAGGTGACCCAGGAGAAATACAGAGGCAGTGTCTGAATGTGCAGGAATGGGGTTAGGAAAGGCAAAGTGCACCTGGAGTTGAATGTGATAAGAGATGTTGAAGGGCAACAAGAAAGGAAAGAGGTATCTACAGGTACATCAGCATCAAAAGGAAGACTAGGAAAAACATGGGTAGGGGACTTGGTGACAAAGGACTTGGAAAAGGCCAAGGTACTCAATGCCTTCTCTGAGGGAGCTGGCTGATGTCATTGTGAGGCCACTCTCA
>VYZW01061804.1:18781-48837 GCA_013401315.1 Balaeniceps rex | reverse complement strand
TTATGTCTCTACCGTAGTCAATGCTGTGATTGCAAACTGGACTGGGCCTAACCAAGCTTTAGTGGGCTACAAAGCTCAGCCTAGGCTCTACCTGAAAGTCTCTGTCTTCTCCGGTGGGTTTTACAGTCTGAACAGTTCTAAATACTGCCACTGCTCCTGGGAGGCCAACTAGCTAGTTCAGAGCTAGGTAGGTTTTCCCAACAACTGAGTTCACAGCTAGGCAGGTTATGTCTGCACTGAGTAGGCACAGAACAGCTCTATGAGCAAATCAATGCCAGACCTTACTCTACCACTCAAAAGCCTCTCCCTGAAAAGCAGTTTCAAGCAACGATGAACATTAGTGACTGCCCTTTAACCCATTCTGTCAAAGATTTGTCAGACATTTCTAAAGGTATGAGGACAGTTGCAAAGAAAACACTTTCTAAATGTTTTCCAGGGCTGGATTTGCTGTGAGAAGGCAATTAATACACTAATTGGATGATAAAACATGGAGATTAAACTAACCTTTTCAGTTATCCTGCCCATCTTTCTAAAGAGAAAGTTCTTCTCCAGTACACTGTCAAGTGTTGTGTTCAGTTTAATTAAAAGATTTTTCAAGCTTCAGAGGTTTTGCTTCTTTTCCGCAGAAAACTGTACCACACCACAACTGATCCCACTAGGTGTTTCTCCTGATATTTACCAAAGTCTTTTATTCAGCTGTATCCCCCCTTGCACTTAGGCGTTACATAAGCATACCTCCCCAGCCCATGCGATGCCCAGTTACACTCTATCTCTTTCCTAATCTTTATTCAAACTCATGTCTCAAAATCCCTAGCATCCAGACAGAGAAAACATAAAGATAAAGCCAATACACAAGCAATACCTGTGGTGTATACAAAGCAGACTTGCCCTACTGACAGAAGGCATTAGAGCTGCTCTCCTTTTTGCAGGGAACTCATTGTGCTTTTCCTTACACAATGGGATGGCAGTCCTCTGCCTGAATTGGACCACAAAAATTATTTGTGTTGAGAGGCTTTGCTTTTCAAGCTGCAGATCATATTCTAAACGTCAACAGATTCCAGTACATTCAGACACTTAACAGTTTTCCCTTAAACAAGCAAAAACTCCCCCTACACCTTTCATTCCATATCTGTCTAAATACCAGTTGTCCACCCATGGCATCTGGAGACAATGCTCTACTTTTACTCTTCATTGCAAATTAGTCATCTCTTTGCCAGTCTTCAGTTTTATAATCCACATCCAAAAGAATCAGAAGGAAATTGTCTTGTGATCAAGGCACTGAGACAACATTCATCGACGAAGGGTTCAGCCACTGATGCTGCCATGGGAATCTTGCATGATCCGGGCAAGCCATCAGTGCACAGCCCCACAGTCATGTTCAGACACTAAATGGTTCCTAGCTTCTGCGGGTGTTAGGCTTTGATTTTGGCCTCTCTGCATCTCAGTCCTGCAAGTTTTGGTCTCTCTCCATCTCGGTCCTGCAAGTGTGCAATAAATTAATACTACTAGCATGCACTGTGAAAATACGTGAATAAGCATTCAAGAGGTAGTCTATATGGCAACAAGAACCATCATGATACAGACATGTAAGGTAGTCATAATCCTAATCAGATAAACAACTGCTTAAGGCAAACGCCTACCTCTCCTCCACAATTTTTTGAAGACATAGCCATGCATGAACATCTGTGCTTTTCCTATATTAAAATTCTTTAAATACTTAATTTCTTCACCTTGACTTTTACAGAAAAAAAGAAGTTAGCATAAAAAGGTAGCAATTGTCATCTATTCTGCATCCCCATTTTAGCCATCATAGAAGCTTTTGCTTCCTTTGGAAATTCAAAAACTAAGCACTCTAGTTACATTACAAGTAAAAATAAAAATACCACAACAGAGGAAGTATGTGACTTGCTTATTTTTTCATTTGAATGAATCACATTGGAGACGCACAGTGGAAATGGTTTTGCAGCAGATTTAAAGCAAAAGCTGTTTTTCTGATCAAATTCTTCACTATGAGGGTGGTGAGGCACTGGAACAGGTTGCCCAAAGAAGCTGTGGATGCCCCCTCCCTGGAATTGTTCAAGGCCAGGTTGGATGGGGCTTTGAGCAATCTGGTCTAGTGGAAGGTGTCCCTGCCCATGGCAGGGGGGTTGGAACTAGATGATCTTTAAGGTCCCTTCCAATGCAAACCATTCTATGATTCTATGATTATATTATTACTAAGTGGAAGAAGATAGTTATTTAATACTTTCTTCATGTAAACTTGAAGAACCATTGTTATACTTCTAGATATTTTATGTGAAGTCAGTACTTTTATTCCCTAGATACTTTGACTCTTTCCAACTTTTTTTGTGCACATAATGCAAATGAAATTCAAAACTGCAGCTTTCAATCAGATAGTTTTTTGAATGTGACACTAAAATTGGTACCTGAATGCAGTCTAGTAGACTGTAAAATACATTGTTTTTAATGGATTCACTTGAAAAACCCCTAAAACCACTGTGATCAATTCATTCAAACTATTATTAAGCAAGTAAAGGATTTGGCTAGATTGTTAGAATGGAAGTAGAAAAGAACTACCACAGACTTAGGTAAGAATATACCATTAAGGAAAAACTTCATGTTTGGTAAGTTTTGCAGAAGACCATAACGCATCATTCTGACAGTAGGAGCGTTTTCCTTCATTCCTACCAAGCTCAGACAAAATTTTGCTAATATTAAACTTCAAACAGTGCTATAGCACCAGACATTTTAATTAACTACTTACTTGTTCCAAATAATTTGGTGGAGAGTGAACAGAGCTCATTTTAAAAGGAGCTAAGATTATCGTGTACAAGAAGAAATAGAGTCCCTCATTCAAGAAGAATTAGTAGGTCACTGTAAATAACATCTGCACAGTTACTGTAAATCATTTTGGTGACAGAAGGTACTGCCATGCAGTCTGATCAACATTACCAATGAAGCACAGCCAATTATTTTGATATGTTTGTATGACAGATTGCTGTTATTATTCAACATTAGGATGTTTGATGTAGTTGCATAGGGCTGCCACCCCCCAAACTTCTTGTTTTGTACTCTCAAAAAAGCATGTCTGCAAAAATTAAATTGAGGTGAGAAACAGGGATGAGGGTTTTCTTTCACCTTCTCATCTTCTCTTAACTTCTAGCAATCTGCAATTCATCTTGAAATCTATACAAATTACCTTGTGCCATACCTTCAGCACCTTCCATCATCACCAGTGTCTGCAACCAGAACTCAACCAAAATCTATACTTTGCATGATGCAACTTTGCACCAAGCTTACTCCTCCTGCTGAGCTGGAATAACTAAGAGCAAGATCTCCCTTTGCTTCAGGAAAATATGCCATTTTCTCCAAGTTTTTTTGAGCTGACAAAGCACAGTTGCTTTATCTACAGATCATTGCAAAGGGGCCACAGTAATTCCAGTTACATTCTGTCACTGCTGTTAGGCCAACACTGGTGTAAAGTGTAGAGCTTCTAGTCTGGGGGACAGGAGACTTCCACAATCCTTGAAAGACTCTCTTAGACTTGAGGGCCAAACAATTATACTTCCAGGGATTCAGCTGTTTCTTTCTGAAGACATGGAAGATTAGAAACAATATATATAAGTAAAGAATTTGGGCAGCAATAAGCAAACAATAGAAACAGACTGTCCTAGGGCTGGCAAAGCAGAGGACATACCTGTGAAAGTGTGAAGGCAGTAAGAGAGTCACAAACACTACAGCCAGGTTTGCTACTGAGATTTGCATCATTCCATGTTCATCTTCCATTTCATTTTTCATGGTATCTCATATGCTTTGAGTAAATAATGAATTATTGCCCTTGGATAATTATTTTTACGTACCACAGTCATCTCAATGGGAGTCCTGCAAGCACTGCCAACCACTGCCAATCATTCTGTTGTGAACAGCCCATCTCTGAGAAGGCTGATGTGCTGCCTGCTTCTCTTATCCAATTTTCTTCTCTTCAAAAGCAGTGCACCTAATAGCTATTTAATACTGAACCCCCCATCACCTTGAAAATCTCCAGTGACTGAAACAGAAGTTAATGATCTGAGAGGATATGCCTGCTGCACCACCCAGCTCTCACTTTTTCCTCTTCCATTCCAAATATTCAATTATTTGATTTCCCGTGTTTCAACTCACTGACCACTTTCCTAGATTTCTAGCTCAGAAGCAGAAATAAAGACAGTATAAAACACAAATTGTGAGGAAAGTAGCAACCCATTGTTCCCAACTGTGGCCTTTCCCTATTCACTAATGACCCATTCTGTCCTTTGTAACTTCGTTTCTCATTTCTCTTCGCCCAAACCTTTTGGTCAAAGAGCTGCTTCGGACAGGATCCAGTGTGTCAGTACCGCAGCCCTCCAGCCAAGCCATGGCAAAGGCCAGCCCCTTTGTAGGAAAACCACATCCTAAAGCAAAACAAGACATCACTGCAACGAAAGCCATACTCTGCCCTGACTTGCAGCTGAACGTGGTCCCCCCAGCTACCTTTCTGAGTTCCTCACATTGGCCCCTCCTGACCTGACAAGCAGACAGGGAAACTAGGGTTCCCATCGCCAGCTTGCTCTGTCACCAACAGCAGGAGAGCCGCTCATCCTCCTGGTCAGCTCTGAAATGAGCTCACGTTTTTAACACTTGGAAGACGTCTCCAACCTCTGGCTTGACATTATCAGGAGAAACAACTGGATGGAGTAGACTAACCCAGATGCTGATTAATATAGCATTGAACCTGTACATCACAGTACAAGGAGGGGGAAATGGAAGAACACATACAGACACATATACCCTACCTAACCCCTGAGGATCTCCTTTACTCAGTTTTTCCTAGTGACTGTGAAAGGAGATGAATGCGTGAATCAACTTTCAAGAAGTACTGAATGATGCAAGCCCACAACCTGTGGAAACAACACAGGGAAGGCAAGAGCCCTTGACCAGTTTTTGAAAAAGCTCTGACAAGGCATCTTGTGTTGGAGGGAAAACAGAGCCTTCACCTAAATGGGGAGCACAGCCCCCCTCTGGAATTGCTCTTTTCAAAACAGAGTGGGGGACGGGAGGAGAGACAGGGAAGAAAACGACCTAAACATGTGGCACTCACAGGTACTGTGACACCACATATAAAAACATCACTCATTTGACTTCTAGATTAAGTGCAGGGATGTACAATGAAATCAATAAAGCAAAAGGGACAAGGCAAACAAAGTATTCAGAAATACATGGGCATGTATCAATGAGTTAATAAATTGGCCTAGCAATGTTGGACAAAGGTTGCTTGCAAGGCATCCCTGAAAAACTGAAATTGCTAGTGATAATCTGTATTATCCCGTTTCCTGTAATGGTGCCTTATCCCTAAACTAACATCATCCCTTCTGCTGTTATTGATTTATCTTAGGCCATCCTTCTTCTGTACAGAGATGCAAAATAGCACTGACAGGACTAAATCAAGCACCTGCTTTTAAGTAAGCTATTAGTAAAACTCTAGGGAGGCAGGGGGGTGGGGAGAATAAGCACTGTCTATTTGACTGTACCACAACAGTAGCTTTTCTTGCTCAGTAGTATGCTTACAGAGATGTTTTTTTGGGCTGTAAAATGAATCACGGCAGACTTTATTATTTCCCACACTACAGAGTGATAAAGATGACTATTGGAATAATTACACTATGGTATAATTACACATAGCAACCAATTGTCAAGGGCATGGCAATGCTCTGGAAGTACTTTGAATTCTAAACATTCTGTGTGTTTCTCTGGCAGTTGTTAAGAGCTTTCTGTATTGATGATTCCCAGCCTACAACCTATAAGCACAAGACAAGTGAAACCCAAGTGCACAAGCAGTGCTTGCTCCATGCCAGCTCTGTGCAGAATTGTTGCAGACACCTTTGTATTATGTTCTCAGGCCCAGGAGCACTGCAGGTCATGCTGCCGACACACTCAGGTCAATCAGGATAAATCCCAGGAGACACCTAATCAAGTTGGCCTCAAAGTTGGAAAAAAAGCCTGTGCTGGCAGGAGAGGCTGGGAAGAGGAGAACAGAGAAAAGACAAGAAACGTTACTAGTGACTTTGAGGAAATTTAGCCAGAAGCACTAAGCTTGACAGCCTACACTACAATCAGAAACCAGAGACGTCAGACAGACAATTGGTTCTGGAACCAGCATGGCAAGGAAACATTACATTTGATTGGGCAAAAATTAAAAAAAAAACATAACAAAAAACCACAAACAAACAAACAACAAAAAAACCCAACCAAACAAACAAAAAACAAGATTTCTTTCATTGTCTCTGTTATCCTCCCTACAACTCTATAACCATGTTCTGTCTTAGTTGAGGAAAATGTATTCCCTCTTTTTGCACTGTATTTCTCTAGTACCTGGCAAAAGGGTAACATAAATAATAAATAACAATAAAATATCAATCACAACTACAGGCTTGTAACCCACTCCATAACCACAAGCTAGACATTTGATGTAGAAGCTGCTTGATATAGAAGGACACAAGAGAGAGCAGATAAAAATCTGCATCTGTCTACAGCAAAGATGCATCTCTACGTCACTTAATTTCGAGTACAATCATTTCACGATACTCATACAGACTAATCAGATTCATGTATCTGTAGACTGTCCTGTATGATGGATTGTCTGAATTTCTTACCCAAAATCTGCATGAAACATGGTGGCTGGTTTGTCTGTAGGTCAAACAGGAGATTTGATTTCAAAATTTTGTTTGCACTTTTTGTAGTTCAAAGGCACAAAGGTTTGAAGTTCCACTGAAAACCACACATTCACTGTAGTAGTCGCTCACCTGGATTAGTAAATTTAGTTAAGTAAAAAGTGAACTTCAGCTCTGCAAGTATGAAGATTCTTATTTTCCATGCAAAATCCAGTGTTACACCTTACAATGCACATACCAGCACGTAGAAAAACGCAGGTCAATTAATTAAAAAAAAAATTCATACACTTTAACATAGTTAGTTCACTGAATATTTGAAAAGCACTGCCTAAGATCTGAATCTAAGAATCAGATGTATGTTGATGTAAAAATTTAGGACATATGCTTTTGCTCTATTAATTCTATCTTTTGCTGTATTCTTTAGAAATCACCAAGAGGTCTACCAGATTTGGGGGAAAAAATCCTGGAACAGTGTTTGTGGCAATAATCAACTTAATTTTCTGATACTGAAAAAGGAATGTTGGTATCAACATTAAAATTAGGCCCATTCTTATCCTACGTTATTTAACAAGATTTAATCTATCAATTGTCAAATCAACCAATAAAGTCATTAAAATGAAATACACACTCTCTCCCCAACAGATGCAAATCTCTTCAGGTCATATTAAACTGGCTATTAAAAACATGCAGAAGAAAAATAACCCAATGATTGTAAAATCCAGTTTTGCTTCTAGACTATTTCTTATTGCAAATTAACAGGTTTAAAAAACAAACAAACAAAACAATCACCTGCACTGTTTATGTTTAATGATTAGAATTACAACTTGAAAACCATATGCCTGGATTCTGTTCTTTAGCGTCAAGCTGGTTGCACAAAGGTCAGAGAAGCATGTAAACTGATGATCCAAAAAGAAAATAAAAAATTACCTTCTAAAAGAAAGGCTCTTTCTCAGTAGGTTGTCATGATCAGCTCAGCAGAGAAAACAGTTTTGTTGTTATTCTTAAATGATATGACATACTTATCCTCCCAGACATCTCTGTCTAAACATGCTTTTAGTCAGATTAGTAATTTCATACATCTTTTTATTTTCCTAGAAAATGGTGGATGATGCCTCTCATTCACCATATGATCAGTTTTTGGTGTTTTTCCTGTTTTTTGAAATCAAGCTGCTTTCAGATGGAAATTGGAATCAAATTAAAATGCACACAACCACCATTTCACATTTTTAAAAGCAATGAAAGATTTTCATTAAAATCTGGGACAGGTAGGATTGCCTTGTCTCATCAGATTCAATCCAGTGCTGCCACAGGAAACATCTCATGAAATACTTCTCATAAACTTTCTAACATCCATTTTAAAATCACTCAGGCTTCTTCTTGCCCAACTACAATCTCCTGGAAGGCACATTCCCCCAGTGGATAAGAGCACACTTCTAATTTGCAGCTTGATTTTATTTGAACGGATCTTAAATCAATATTATTTTTTATCTTCTCCAACCCTAGTGTTTAACCCCTTTATATATTTATTTTACTTTAATTCCATTAGGCTAAACAAGACAAGCTCTTTTAGCCTTTTCTCATAAAAACAGGCTGTTGATGCCCCTGTTCATTTTAGCAGGCATTTTTTGAGCCTGCTTCAGGCTCAGGTTCATGTTTTTTGGAGATGGGTTATTGGAGTTGCACATGGTGTTCCAGGGGTGGCATCAAAACCTTCTACAGTAGCACTAAAAGAGATCCTACTGCTGGCTGTGAATCCTTCCTTCATGAGGGGATTATCTTTGCTCCTGCTGCTGCCATATTGCAAACAGAGTACACACACCTCCAGGGTCATTGAGACTGTATCTTCTCCTGCACATGCAATTGTGAGCCTGAGCTGTGATATTTGGAAGTTGAGTCTCCTGATCCTGTTTTTATATCCAAACTAGGATGCTAACAGCAGGCTTAGCAGGCTTGTTGTCCTGTGTGTAGCTGTCACCTTCTGATAACAGTGATTTTCACTTCCATGTGCTCCTTCCCATTAGCCAGCATGCTTTTCCCCAACTCCTACTCTGTCCTCTTTCCCAAAAACTTAAGACAGGTATCGTTTTGCCAAGGAGTGTAGTAAGATGCTGATCTTCAATAACCATGCTGTCCTCATGGCTCAGTTTGACCACTTCATCTTCCTGCATTTTCTAGGTAACTAAAGTACCCATTACCACAGGTAGAGCTCTCTTCTGTGAGCTCCAACTCACTTTCACATTTTGACCTTTGCAACAGTATTTTTGCTGATCAGCCCTATTTTCTTGCCCTGCCCTCCTCCTCTTGCATGCTTCACACTTACTCTTAATTTCCTTTCTGAGTTCACATGGTTACACTTGAAGTCTTTCTTGTCTTTCACCTTTTGTTTATAAAACAGTTCCAGGCAGAAGTTCTTTAAGACAAAAGGGGTGGAAATCTGCCTTCTCTTCATTTAGTGCATAAGCTCCTGTACAGATGGCCTTCTGTTCTCAATTTCTCAAGGCTTTCCCCTTTTGAAATACAATTACATAAGATTTATTAAAAAAGCCCAAAATGGAAGTACAGCACAGACGTCACAGGCTTTCTGTTCATCTCCACAGTTCACAAGTCAACTTCTGATCATTCTACTCAGTCATTTTTGACCCCCAAATCTACCAGAAGATGTTTTACCGTTTACCAGAACAACATTGAAAATACCACAACTTCTCATTTGTTCAGAAACTGTATGGTGAAAAATTATCTGCCATCCACCACTCAGGTATACCTGGGTTTACCATTTAAATAGCATTTTTTCCCTTCATGCCCAAAAACATGAACCCAAATCAGCTGGTTTTGTTTGTAGTTCATCATAAACATACAAAGTTATTTCACATCAACCTTTCTTTTTTATTCCTACTATTCCTGATTACATGCCTTGTAATATTCAATCCTTGCCTGCCACTTCGCCATATTTCTAGTAAAGCTGTAAAAATCTATTTGCATACCAATAACAATTGTTTTAGTTCTTCTGTTTTGCTGCCGAAGTTCTTGTACATTAGTCAACAAAGCATTTCAGTTACTCCTTGCTGACCTTATCCAATCTTCTAGCTGGGTTACATATGTTGTCCAACTACTGCTCTAATCCACATTAAATTGTACTTCCTTCTGTTCCACGCTCTACCCCCCAGTTGTGTCTTTATCCTCTACTAAATAAAGCAATCTTATATGCTATGGAGACATAAATAAGCTTATCTAACCACATTTTGCATTTAAAGATTTACTGGACACACGTGGTTGAACTCAGTAGCTAGAGATAATATTGATCGTTTCTCACCACCAAGCCCTTCCACACTTTATGAATAGTACTTATCATCTCATACCTCATTTTTATTCATACACTGAAAGAAAAAAATAAACCATTATACTTTTTTCAAACCTAAGCATTGAACTGAAGTCAAATGACTACAATAAAATAATAATAATAAAAAAAATCTCTGACTCTACAGTAGACCCTTATCAAAAGCTTCTTTAGCTTACTCTAGCTCCAAGCTAGTAATGTGGCCAGTTCTGTCTATTCCCCTTAAACTTTCAGCAGTTCATATTTAAAAAACCTTCTTTATTTACTTTGAATTATTTTGAACTAGACTAAGGAATTTATTAACAAAGCGCCACATTTTTCATTTTAATTAGGTCTACTTTTTAAGAGAAATGTATGACTTCAGTGAAATACAAATCCTGTGGTTTTATCTTTCAAATCAGTTTTTTTTGTTTGTTTTAAATTTGTGATAGTAATACAAAAGGTAGCTGCTAAATACCTAGTAGCCACTGAAAGGTACGTAGCGGACACTATATGTTTCTAAAGTGGATACTCACAGAAGTGCCTGACAAGCAGACTTCAAAAACTGTATAATCTGCCAACACAGCAGCTGGAAGAGACCTCCCGTCCCATCACACTTGCTGCCTCCAGTCCTAGGTAACTACATCCTAAACACCCTTCCACTGAACCATCAAAGACCAAAGATGGGCTCCCTGCACTCAGGCACATAATTTGGGGCTGAAATGACTGTGATTGCATAGCTTCATCAATATTACTTTCAAGGACAGGTGGCCATTTAGAAAGCATGTCTGTGTACTGTACAACTCATTATTACACAAACACATTTAATTTATCCATTTTTGAAGATGAAATTTCAAAGCCTGGCTCTCCCATCATGTTTTAATTCAGATTTTTGGGTCCAACTGTAATGCTCTTACTTCTTTCATAACTCAGACAAAACTCCCAGCAAGAAAGGCTTAGGTGCAGTCATTTTAAACTAGTGAATCATTGGAAGTAGGGAGGAAAAAAAAAGATAGGAGAGTGGGATGGCTTGAGGTGGGAAGAAGTAAATGATCTACTGACAGATAACAGGATAGGAAGGCATTGTCCCTTATATTACCTTCTGTGCAACTTCTTTGAACGTGAATTTAACTAAATAAGAGACAGCGTAAACACCAGTAAGATGATTTAGTTAGAGTTCATCTTTACAAAATTTTCTAGTATTTATCAAACCATATCAGATTTACCCTAACCCTTCAAAGCATCTTGAGTTTGCCACAAAAAAGTACATCACATAAGTGATAAATAATGCTCCCTAAGGAACCTTAAATTTTTTATACCATTTCCTTCCTGAATCTAACCACTCATTGTACATTGCTGCCTCTCTCCTGCTCCGCCACTCTCCTGCCACAGGGAGTTCTGAGCTATTCCACAGCATCTATAAACTGTCAACCCATACCTACATTTTTCACACTATATAGAACCCAGTTCAAGAAGAACTTGTCAAAAACCGTCAAATGCAATTATTCTTTTTCCCATATCACTTTATGTCTCTACCTGTGCATCTACTTGCACTTCAGGTCTGCAAGGCATTTAGGCATAGCATTGACACAAAAAACATTACACAGGGCTCTCCTATATTCTGTACAGGAGGGCACAATCACAGGACAATCACTGACTTTCACTCTAAATGCCGTGTAATCTGTTTCCTCTAATAAGATGCCCTGCTCAAAAGCCTGAAAGCCTCACCATTTATTATAGTCTTAAATAAGCTGAAAAGTTTGCAAATTCATCCGTTACTTCCCTTTATTAACTCTAAGAGATGAACTGAGCTATTATAACGGCTTTTGGGCTTTTCTCTGCAGATGGTTGCCTTGGGGAGGACCCATCCTGAACGCCCTGTCGCAATCAGCAGAAGTGCCATCGACTTGGATGGGAACAGCACTTCACACCAGGACACTGGCCAGCCGTGCCTCCTGCAGACCTGCTGCATGGCATTACGCTTTCTTTGGAAGACTGGCGCCAAGGACTACAATCAACGCTTTATCACAGACTCCAGTCAATTGGAACAAACCAGTTATTTTTGATTAAAAACTGTTCAAAAAGACTTTCCAGTGAAGCAAGAAGCTTGTTTTACATTTAAGGCACAAATTTGACTCATACTTAATTTAAGGCACTGAACCTCTGAAGGTTCACAGCTAGTAGGGTGCTCTTCTACAGGAGGGGAGCAAAGCAGCAAGAAGCTGAGCCTGGCCACAGCCAGCTATTTGCATTGCTGAGGGCACATTCATTCAGACCACATGAAAATCCATAGAAATGGTAAAATTGGAGGGGAGCGATTTCTCCCTTGGCTGGACTGTTTCTAACTCTTCCTGGACCATGGGAACTATCTCATGAGTAGCTGCTTGCTACCCATTAACAATCAGGGCAGGACACTGAGGGTGGCACAAGGACTGAAGCACGTACAACAGTTTAAACTTGGTAATTAAAGGCAGGATACATGCCTGAATCCATAACTGCCTGGGGTGAGGAGGAGTTGGCTTGTCCAAACACTCAACAAATTACAAAAAACTTTTGAAAACTTCTCCACTCCCCTCTCCAAGACCAAGCCAAATATATTTTAACTACAACCATTGGAGCATATGTGAGTTGATTTTGTTGTTGTTGACAAAAAAAATCCCTTGCAATGCCCTACCCCTCAGACCAAACTACACTTGCTCAAGGTCTGGTGGGTACAGAGCTCTTTTGGAACAGTAATGGAGCTCTTAACACAGAAAAACACCTCAAGGAGTTTCAGACCCCCTCCACCCTTCCCCCCATTTTATCCCATCAGTGGGAGAATAAAATGGGAGTTGAACTGTGATATGCCCAGTTTCCTCCCAGCACATGCCCCACTTCCAGTCTGGGATGAGCTCAAGATATTGAGAACACAGCCTTATCAAAGAAAAGATTTTTTTGAATCACTCTAGAGACCTTCCCCCACATTCAACTGTGTAAGCAACTGTTGATGCCAGATCAGAAATGCACCTCTGCAGGTACATTAGGTATTGATGAGTACATTTATTTGCTCCAAAAACCTGCAATAAATACAGGATACAGAGCACGTTCTGATGCCTGAACATGCTCCACTACTGTCCCTGTTAAAATTTCTACTAGGAAATGTATCTTAAAGTCCCAAGAAATACACCCATGTTTGATTTGAAGACAGAAGGGATACAGTCGCCCCCATGAGCGCTATTATCCTATCAAATTGTCTAGGCAAAAGCTGACATTTTACCTCTCAGAAGTATTTTTGAGGCGGGATCCAAATAAATTGCCAGTGGATGCAGGGAAGGGGGATAGGACCACAAAGACGATTACAAGGCATTACTCCTTCCCTCTGTCCACAGCAAATCGCTTAGTACAAACCCAGTGCTAGAAGTACAGGAGTCCCAGCCGGGTCAGTAATATCCAGCACAATTATTAGTTTGTTGCAAACCCTGAGATGCCGCTATCTCCAATTTTGACTTCTTCCTACAAATACCATTTCAATAGTGATTAAAATATAAAGCAACTAAACCACTGAAGTATAGAGGCTATATTTCACTATGTGTTGAAACAGTAGATGGTGAACAAAACAAACGGAAGACTTTACCTGCATATTGATAAGTCAAAAGACTCTGGCTTTTAAATGCCAGCTGGGTCACAATAAGCAATTATATCCCATGTTTAATCCCTACTCTGTTCTCTAAAGGTGTTCTCCTGCTGCTGACCTTAAAAGGAGGAAGGTCTTTTCAGCTCTCAAAAGAAGGCTCCTCTTGAAGGCTACATTTTTATCAATTGAATGAAAATCTGGTAATGTTAACTAGTAATTTATGGTAAATTGCCAATTCCTTACTTGAAGGGTTATTATTAATTAAGTGCAAAGTAAACACTCACAAAATTAGTTGTTTCAATTGGACTAACAGTTGCTTAGGCACATTATATATTACAGCAGCAGCCGCTGCAGAATTTGGACAAAATAGTCTTAACACCTGTAAATCTACTGTAAATACATTCCAACTTCCATTGCAGTTATTTATGTTTTAAGCTCCTTGTATGATTTTCTATTCTTCACCTGATGAAACTCCCATCAAAGCTTGGTCAAGAATGGAATAAACATAGGTCCTCCTATTTAACTTCAAACAAAAACATTTGAAAACAGTAAAAAAAACCCTAAAAACAACCACCCTGCAATCATTCGTAATAAACTGAAAATCTTCCATCCATGTCTGCTTATCTTATCACACTCACTTCTTCACAGCTGCAAAAAATGACAGCAGAACTAATTTGCTGATGTGTCAGGGAAATTTTTCTATTTCTCTTTCCTACCCTCTGCTGATGTTACCTTTATTTTTCTCTCTTAAAATGCTCACCTTTCTCTAACTTTTTAAAGAGTCTCTGCCTTTTTCTCAGTTTCCATTCCTCATTTTCCTCTCCCCTGACATTTTGTTTTTCTCTCTTAACTCATTTCATCACACAGGGGACCGTTTCCATTTCTAATTATATCTCCCAATCTATTTGACTTAAGGAACTTTTATTATTTTTTAATCAAAGACCATCACAGCTTCTTCAAATGAAGGAATCCAACAGCACACCAGAATGCAAACTAACTCACACTGGTCCTGAGACTCACCAGATTTCAGCTGAGCTTCCTGCACAGTCAGCTTATCAAACCTTCATCCAACCCCTCTTTGCTGGGCTCTACTGAGTACTCAAAGAAAACAGCAGAATTGAAACAGAAAAACTGAGCTTCAAGTGCTTACTGATGACAGGGAAAACAGCAAGAGTCCAAAAGAATATTACTGTCAGGAAATACAGGACAAAAAAATAAAAGGAGAAGTTACCAAGAAAGGCAAGTATGAGAAATATTCCAATTTGCAGAGCTTTCCCCACTCGGCTGTAGTTAAAGCTGCCAGAACTTCAGTTCTTTCATTCCCCTCTACCCCCCCAGTCATGGTACTTCTCTGCCACTGATGGTCTTTCAAAAATTACATCTTAAGTTACATTTCCTCCTGGTATATGTGAATGCAACTTTTATCATCTTGCACTATTTGTGAGTGCAGCTATAAAAACAAACCTTGTATTTTACACGTTTTTGACCAAATCAAAATTCAGTAAGGAAAAATAATTGTCTGTGCTCCAGAAGCTGTGCTTGAATTTTCCTGCTGGACTCCACCTCTGTCTTGGTTCATATCAAAACTCCAAATAACCTTACACTTCCATGATTAAGTTAATTAATACAGGCAAGCTAAAATTTGGCAGCTTTAGCTCATCCTTTGTTTCACTGACAAGCTAGAAAAACATTTAACTTTTCTACCCGAACAACACACATCATTTACTCTTTCTTTTCCATTTGGAGGCTTGTAGAGCACTCATGTATCTGCATGAACACAAACAGACCAAATCTAATCTTGCATCTGGATTGTCATCCTTGAGGTTTTGTAATTGTACTGCTGTAAGTGAAGCATAAGCACCATGAGGGCAACATTATGGTAAGTAAAGATGTGGTAGCCCTGGATCATGTATCCCAATTTATTGTGCTTTTTAAGTTCATAGTTGTGTCAAAGATGAAGAAGCAAAGTTTATGGTGACCTTGGTGAATCTGCCTCTGGAGTTTGGAGGTTAGGGAGAATGATCCCGAGTAGTCCACATGCTCCTTTTAAAGCAAGAGAATGCACTCACCAAAATGCCCACCAGCAAACCTCCAGCACACCAGCAAACCTCCCTACTTTGAAATGAGCAACAGACTGCATCTTTTCACTCTGCTTCTGAAATCAGAGCTGCCTGCTCTTTGACAAGATGCACAATAGAACATTTGCAGAGGCTGCCAAGCTTCCTCCTTAAAATATTTAAAAATTGTAGCATCAGGATTTTGGTGACCTTTGTCTCTGTTAATGATCAGGTTTGTGTTCCTGTTGTTGGCCAGAGTTGTGCTTTGGCTAGCTAATGGGCTCCCCCACAACAGAATTAAGCTTACAAATCCACACAGAGAATTTAGGCTGAACTTGATTTTGCAGCAACATTTGATGAGCCGTGAGGTTGTGGGTTCTGCAGCTTCATTGGAAACTCTTATAATCAGCAGCCCATAGGCATGGCCACTGAGCCTTGTGCTCCAGGAACAATTTTCTCTCAAATTCTCTAAAAAGAAAAGATGGATGTATAAATCCCACTTACATCTAAAAAGACCTATCATCTGAGTCTTCAACCACTAGTACCATATTAAAGCTGTCTCTTTTGTGTGAAGAGGCTTAATCACAAAATAACTCTGTTCAATTTCCTTCCCTAGATTAAGCTGTCATTGTTTAAAACACCTTTTTTGTTCCTTGCACTGGAAATGAAGTTAATTCAATACCTTTCTATTTTTTAAACTTTTCTGTTATTTTCTCCATCACAGGCTGACACACCAGAGTAATGACTTCTTTCAGAGATTAACACCAGATTAAATTTTTTAAAACTCTTGGAAGTAACTCAAATGTCTATTGCAATATAGATTCTACCCCTTCCCCTCCTCAGGCCATAACCACTGAAAGGGAGAAGTAAATCTCATACTGCAACATAATATTAAACTGAAATTGGATGCAAGACTAAAATACCACCAGCATCATTTTTGTTATATGGTGCACTGTTTTCTTGCATATTCTACTGTCACGCAGTTGAGCTTCAGCTAAGGCACTTGTGAAAAGAAAGAAAACAACTCGTAACCTGCAAACTGTCATTTCAAACCTAAGCAAAAGAAAGACAAACTACCTCTAATAAAAGTTTGATCTCTTAATTTCTATATACTGTCTCCCAAAGCCACATAACAAGCAGAAAAATACTGCAAAGGAAAATAGAGTAGCACTTTTTTTAAGGAATAAGAACTTGGTCAAATTGCATTCTCTATCCCACTAGATAAATTAGGGCCTGACTCAGGTCCTAATAAACATACACAGTGACTCCCAATGACCTCAAAATTGCTGAATCTCAACAATATTATATTGATCTTCCAACACAAGTAGGACTTAGCTGTTTCTTCAGGTTTGAAAGGAGTGATGTGCAATTCCAGGAGATAACACAAAGAACACACATTACTTAAAAAGATGCAGGGTTGTGTAACTGAATTTGGGTTTTTTTCCACAAATCTCATCTGCATTTGAACAGATATATTGTTTTCTGGAAACTACTACCTTGGTAAAAGTGTAAAGAGTGATATTAAGAACTGAGGAGAGATTTATCTTGGTTTTGTTTTTCACCAGCACATAAGAACAGCACTGCACAAGCCTGGAGGCCTGAAATCCTTTGCTTTATGGAAGACTCTTTTCAACAGGACTTCCCAGCCATTATACATATATTAACTCAGCAAGACACAAAACATCTGTACAGGCTGTACATAATTTTAGGCCATAAGTTTGACGGCATATGCAATATTCCATTGGTTTAGCTCCGTGCACACACACACCCCGCTACGTCCCTACAGAAATGCTGGGCACAATCATACTAATACAATCAGAACGGGAGTGAAAAGGTGGTTGAAGTATGTTCATCCACTGTTTATCACAATACAAAAATTCAGGAGAATCAAATATGACTATCAAAAGTCAAGCTCAAAACCAAAATAAAATCCAAAAGACAGATATTCTCCCCAGTAAACACTTAAACTGGGGAACATATTGCCACAGGTTTTTGTGGATACTTGCACAGTCTCATCTACATAGTTTGAAGAAAAGCACGTAGACTAATTTTGGGAAAAAATAAATAAATCAATGAAGCGATTAAACACGAAGATACACCTCTGACTTAAGAAATCTTTAAGCCTTATATTACCGGGAAATGAAAAAGTGTATCAAAGAAGCATCACTGTGCATGGCAATATGCTTTCAAAGGTATTCTGTACCAGCCCAGCTGAGACCAGACACCGGCGGAACGAACCTCTGGTCTGACCTAGTGTGACTGTCTGTCATGTTCACCTTTACAAAAGCGCCACCGAGAACAGTATCTCTAACAAATCTATGAAATTTCTGGAACATTATGATATTATTTTTGTTTGGCACAAATAAGAAATCCACATAACCCAAGTCACCCACACAACTCACTTGGATACACGATCTTGACAAAACCTCTGACATACTATTCAAGAACGGAACCATTTTGTGAAAGCTCCCCTTGAATAATTATATGACTAAGACATACAGAAAGCTTCCAGTCCAAAATCCTAAATTGCATATACAGTCATATACAGTTTGAACTATTAATAACAGGACTATCCCAGCCCTATAAATCATTTTAACTTGATGAACCTCTATCTATATTAAGACACTGAGGCTCTTTCAATGAATGTATTATCAGTAGAAAACAATTACAACTTACAACTTGGTTAAAAGTCCAGGCGGCACTGGCCACCCTCAACACGTCAGAAGCTGAACTGAGGTAGGTGCAGCACTTTTTACAGTTGTCAGAGATGTCTTCAGCAGGACACATAAAACACAGGATTGCTTGAAAGCTTAAGTGGTGATTGTCAAGTAGGAGTAGCCTGTTCAACAGCAAGACTGAACTGTTTCAGATCCACCCACACAACTTTTACAGCTCCTTCTGAAACCTTAAAACCTCTCACAAAGGAATCAGGCCCTAAAATGAACCGTGCTTTCTTAGAAAACTGTTCAATCTAACAAGAATACTTCAAATGAGTCAAACTTCTTAATATTTTAAGTCCCATCCTGTATTAAAAATTAGTTTTAGAAAAAATACTAACATTTTGGGATAAAAGGTAAATGAAAATAGTCACAGAAAAACTCAATGTTTTTTTACGTATTTAAATTATAATAATATAACTGAGGGAAATCAATTAACATTGTGATTTCCCAAAATTATTAAAAATTTTGGCCTCAATGCAAGCAGGGAATATGACACTAAAACATGCAGTTTAGCAAGAAAGTTTAGAAGTTAGAGAGATGTACAAGCACTACTTCACTGCTACAAATACATTTTGTATATGTAATTATAGGTGCATCATCACAGAACAAGAAGACAATACCCACACCATACCTATTAAGCATTTCTACAGCCCTGATAACCATTAAACCCTGGAAATGTAATAGAAAAAGGAAAGGGAAATTGCTACAGCTGCAGAACTGCCTGCAAAAATAAGCAGCTCTCTGGGGCTTAAAAAGAAAAGAGAATAGGAAAAACAGTGGACTTGTAAATAAATTCACAGCATTTAATTACAGAACTGAAGCGGAGCCTGCTAAGTCCACAGAAGCGTTTTAAAGCACATGAAGTTTGCTTAGTGGAAAAGCCAAACTGGATTTTAATAAAGAGCATAATCTGGATTTCAAAGGGCACTGGATTCAACCCTCTGCTTCTAGGCTTAACTACAGATTTGGTATAATTTTAGATAATGTCTTTGGTCTCAAAACTTCAGAAACTGAGCCTTGTTCAAGACATAACAATACAAACGGCTGCTTTAACTTTAAAGTAATGTTTAAAAGGTTTCAACAACAGAAACATTCAGCCAAAGCAAGAAACAGATGAAACTGCAGTGACAGAAATATCACCACAAGTCCTCCCTGCTTTGTGCAGTGTTATTTCCAGTGCACTTCAGACTATACAGAGAAAGATTGCCAGTGCATCTATTATGGGATCACATGAACATGCATATTTATCATGAAAGTACAAAAACTCTTCTCAACATCTGTTTTAACAATGACAGAAAATACACAGAATAAAGAATACTGAATTGTTATTCTTTATCCTTCATTTATAGTGCAATATTAAGATTTAAAAAGGAAAATTTAAACATGATATTCCATTTCCAGTTGTGGTGCAGTTTTATCCAGTTTTAACATTATTTAACTCTTTAAGAAATGGGGGAAATCATCAGTAATTTTTTAATATAAAGAATAAAAGACTACAAGTACCTACTTGACAAGCCAATGAGGCGAAACCAAGACCACAGAAAATAAAAAGTAAAGCTGAATAACCTAAGACGCATGCTTACTTATTCTCTCCCAAAAGCATAACATGCCTAACCCATCACTTACACATCCCACTCATAAGTCTATTACACAATTACTTTCCAACACAACTGAAAAAACAGCACTTTTGCCTTTAGATCTCTTCACTATGTCGTGCCACACCTAACAGTGATAAAATGGATTTATTTGCTTCACATTTATGAACTTTATCTACATGAGGTTCCCCAACACAGTGGCGATAATCCACCTTAAGGGAAAATGGAAACACTTGGCATGTAATCCTTGCTCAACTGAAAACGTCACAGGAATTGGCTTAAAGATATCCCTTCCAGTAAAACCCTTTGGCTTTGGGAATCTGTATGCCATGTTTCCTGTAATGGCGTATATCTGCTCTTGTTTTCATCATTTAAATCAAGTAGAAAACCCTCCAAGTCTAGTAGCAACATCCTGGCATGAAGCTGGTGTGATGGAGGAGTCAGGCCTGTCACCGTCTCGTGATGATGGTACAACTGATTATAGACAATGCTTTAAAGAAGCGTAATTAGTTTCACTCACCAAATTTAATACACCCCCTTCTTACTCAGCAGTGCACTAGGCTGTCTTTGACATAAACACTTGTAAATGAGCATGTTTTATAACTCAATAATTAACATCCATAAGCTTTACTATGAAAAAGTAATTCCTCTTAACCAGTGGCGTGCTATCTTCAGACAGGTAAAAGAAGTCATGATAAATTAATTTCTCTCAATTGGGTAGCTTTAAAAAAAAAAAAAAAAGGTCACTGGCACTCTGTTGTAAATGTAATACTTAACAGAACTATAAAGCATGTTTATAAAAACCACAGGGAAACTTATCTTCGGCTTCATAAACACAAAGGAAAAAAAAAATCACTTTAATTCCTGGCATAAATTAAATCATTGCAATTGAAATACCAAAGGAACCTCCAGCTCCTTCAGCATCACTTGCCCTTCAGCTGGAAGATGACTCTACAGCAATCAAGTCAGATTTAAGGGATAGAAAAGTTAGCGTGACTTTTCACTGACATCATACTTAAAGGCAGATGGGAGTGCAGAGGGTGAATACCTCTCAGCACTTGCTGCTTGCTTCACTTTCCTTCATATTCACTTCATGCATGTGATAGCTCCTCCTTTCTGCTGGCCATAAAGAATTACTTGGTTATACACATACAAAGGAATGGAAATGGGGGAGGGAAATTCCTTGCAGGTCACAGTAATGTTACAGCCAGACAGCAGAGCTCTTGACTTACCCCAAGTAAGTGCCTTCAGAAAGCATCACCTTTCTTTTGTGCAACATTTGGGAATAAGTTACATTAGGTATATATGGAAAAAAGCAGGGGGCACCAAGACATGAAAATCTATGCTACAGCATAAAATACTCTACATAGAAAATGTGAGTTTTGATTAATCTAAAGCTATAGCTACAGTGTAAGTCATTACTAACCCTGGCCTGGCAGCAGCTCAAGACAGGTGCATGTAACTGGGAAATTCAGGCAGGATGGTCCGCTGCCCGGTGGAATGGGAAAGGTAGCTTGGCAGTAAATGGGAGCAGAAGCATTAGGAAAGCCAGTAGAATATTCTTGTTATTTTGTGATGACGACCTAGCACCCTGAAAAAGTTTCCCTAGAGACACATTTCAAAAGAAAAATAACTATTTAGTTGTCTGAAGGTAACATGCTCTACTTCAAAGAAGTCCAGCTAATTAATGAAATTGTTGGTACTAACCTGGGCAGATTAAACTGGAGTGATATCGCGTGACACATGTATGTGCTTTCAGGTAATTCTGTGTGGTAAGAATGGTTCAGGCTGTCCATTTGAGAAAGTGTGAGTACTTGGAAGTGAGACTGGGGAAGGGGAAGGCTGTAGGAGTAAATGTCAAAGTAACTGACCACAAATATCAAACGCTAGCATGGGAAAGGGATTTTTCTTTGTACAGGGAAATACTGATCAGTTAGTTACCAGGTAGAATTTCTGTGGATTCTCATCCACTTGCTCACTGAAAACGGCAACATCACATCAGTCGAAGTTTCACTACAACAGTTCTTCCATTTTCCCATTCATAATCATCAACAACAGATAAAAGAGAATGCTTGAAACAGTATACTAATACTATCTAATGATAACAGTTACCATGTAGGAAAAATTTCTTCCTAGTAGCTGGCATAGTGCTGTGTTTTGGATTTAGGATGAGAATAATGCTGATAGCACACTGATGTTTTACTTGTTGCTAGGTAGTGCTTACCCTAGTCAAGGACTTTTTCACCTTCCCATGCTCTGCCAGGTGCACAAGAAGCTGGGAGGGGGCACAGCCAAGATAGTTGATCCAAACTGACCAAAGGGATATTCCATACCATATGACGTCATGCTCAGTATATAAACTGGGGGGAGTTGGCCGGGGGGCAGCGATCACTGCTTGGGGACTGGCTGGGCATCTGTCAGCAGGTGGTGAGTGGTTGCATCGCTTGTTTTTCCTGGATTTTGTTCCTCCTCTTGTTGTTTTCCTTTTCACCATTTGATTAATAATAATAATTAATAATAATAATAATTTATTTTAATTATTAAACTTTTCTTATCTCAATCCATGAGTTTTCTTACTTTTACCCTTCTGATTCTCTCCCCCATCCCACTGGGGAACAGTGAGAGGGAGCGAGCAGCTGCGTGGTGCTTAATTGCCAGCTGGGGTTAAACCACGACAACACCTGAACCTAAAATCCTAAAGTCAAACTGCTTTTTCCTCAGTCATGTATGAGGACCCCAGGCAAGGATTTTGCAGGCTAGATTATGCTCTTCATTGTACCTTTACAATCCTGAGGAAATACCGCTTCTTTTACATCCTCTCACAGCCCAGCACTTGCATGGGCGTACAAACGCTGTATGAAGCAGAATGGCTCACCACACGTTCATAGAGAAGATGTCAACTGCACATCAAGTCAGCTACAATGGAGCTGACAAAGGGCATGCTATGGGCAGAAAAGCAATCCCCGTGAAAAAGTTTAATACCAGTTCAGCTTAGCTTATCCCTTTCCCTATCCTACTGTATTCTTCCCCCTTCTACCTCTTCTATCTCTTCTCTCTCTGTTGAAAAATCCTTAACCTGCATTCTTTGGTAGGTCTCACCTACTTACCAACGTGCAGTTTATATAAGCACTAATACCAATGTCCATGCCAAACAGAGCAGTGCATTTTGTGATTTCCCCATTTACTCACAGATCATGAATTTCCAGTCTGTAAAGAATAGCATTCATCCAAAGCTTTTTATTTTGTTTTCACTTCCCAAGCTGTAACCTAAAGATTCCTGAGCATTTTTCTTGAGCTGTTCTCCCAAGATGGACAGCCATCATACACTCCTCCCTTCTAACCAAGGAGGTAGAACATGGAAAAAAAGACACAGTGCTCAGAGAGGGACTAAACCCCAGTCCTAAACACTCCTCTAGCCTTCCCCTCACAGTTTGAGACCTTTTGTTCTAACCATTTGGTCCTGAGTCCATCAGGGAAGATTTTAGGCAAATTTCAGCCTCACACATTCAACTAGCAACAGAAATATCACAGACCTCTAAGTCCACTAGTTCACAAGGATCAAACTCTTACTGCTCTTGCAACTACAGCCTGCTGCAAAGGCAAGCTGGCACAGAGGCAAACTCTGAATTTGCAGAAACCTGCTGTCCAAGATGTGAGGCTAAAGCACTGTGCTCAGCACAAAAGCCTACACAGGCAGGCAGACAAAGCGTTAAATGTCAAATAGTCAGCTAAAGGCAGAACTTTGCGCCCTAAGACCTAAGAAATGCGAGTTTACATTTCTGTTGCTCACTGGAAACATGGTGGCTACGCTGGGAATAAATTAATATATGCAGGAATTTGTCCAAACACTCATTAAGAAGGGCACTCTACTAGTGAAGCACAGAAGTAGTTGGGGCATAATTCAATGCTTCAGCGGGTGATGAAAGAGACAGATGTCTCCATCTGCAGCTTCCTGCTAAAAAGGTAAAGTCGTATCATGCAAAAATCACACAGAGAAACTCTCTCTAGAAAGTCTGTGGGTGCCAGCCATGTGGGAATCACAGAAGGTTAATAATCTTTATTGCTCTGTATCTCACTGAGGAAAAGAAGTCACAGATTTTTCAGGAAGTTTTATCCTAGTTTCTAGTTGTTATAAACTCCAGCAACGTACGATCTATTTCTTGAGCTGGTGCTATGAAACTGCACCCTATGCAGGACTCGGGCAGGACTGCACCTCCCGTGTTTACTTTAAGCATTAGTACAGTGCCAGGCAGAGCGCAACGTCTGAGCTTGTAAGGTGCTTCACAACTGAAGCCTCAAAGAAACCAATGGAGCCAGAATCACTTAATGACCAATGGGGGCACTAATGGGTTGGATCCTACAATGCTCTAACACACACAAACTCATCAAAGAGACTTAATTTACCTTGACCTTGTAGTACTCCTTGACTTCAGGCTGAATGGAATCAAAATCACCACTGATGTAATCAGGCAAGAAGCTGAAAAGAAAGCAATGAGCAGTGAAATGAAAAATTAATCCATCTTACTACATTTAATATTTATTTTCTCAAGAGTGCTAAGGGGTACAAGCATTAATCTCTCAAGGGAATAGGAGTTAGTTAAAAGCATGTTAAAACAAGAGCTGCCATGAGGTGACACAAAATAAGGTAACAGACGAACTCTAAAACTGGTAAATCTAGTGTCCCTTCTTTGCTGAGGGAGCTACACATCACTTAAATGTTTATACATCTCCCTGGGTCAGTAAAGGGAAGACTTCTATCTGCATGGTTCTAGAAAGACAACTCTCAAATATCTTTCAAATGTATCATTCAGTCAGCAAAGGTTTTAAAAAAGCATATCTTAGAGCTGTACATCAAGCCTCGGAGGATATCATTTGTCAGAAGATGATGATGCTTCTTGGACAGCTGGTATGCCACAAACATGCCAAAGATTTGTACTTTAGTTGTTACTGATGTCAACTCGTTTCTGCTCTTCTCCTTGGTTATTAAAAACACTCCGCCCAATATATGGAAGCCAAATGCTCAGTGATTTTTAAGTCATATCTTGGATGTACAAAATGTGTATGATTTCAAATCCTATCCATCATTTGTACAGTAATATTGCTGCAAAACACATAGAAATAATGTTGTGATATTTATCTCAACTTGCTTCTTGCCATTTTTAATTGCAGAATGCTTCACAATATTTACTGTATAAATTCTTATCAAATCCATAACAAAAATTCAACTGTGCTACAGAAAGAACAGTTTAAGAATATTTTTTGAAGAAAAAAAAAAAAAACCTACACAAAAATACAGCTTTCCATCTTGCACAATTCCTGGACTTTTAAGCAGCAGCTAAGAAGACAGGTGAAAGTGTTGCCAGTGTTTCAACGGATAAGGCTGAACTGAGTTTTGAAATTAAAGCTGTGATTTCAGTGTTTTCTAAAAACTTAAATACCTAGCTTCTCTTCTCCAAGGTTACTATACTTTACAAGGGGTATGCAAGTTCATCAACAAATTAGTTTACACCTCAAGCTGAGTTACAAGGAATTCGGCAGAGCATATTGGGACATATTTTTCTTCCACATGATTTTAGAAGAATGCTGCAGGGTCTACAAACTCCCCACATCAGTAAAACTTATAAAAATCTGATGTTCTGGCTCTGTTGAAAGGTTTCAAGAGACGTATGGTCACTGGCCACCACTTCCTTTGAAAACTGAAAGCAGCTTCAGCAGAAGCTGGTAAGTACGATTGTTGTGAGTTAGTTCACATGCAACTATGGCATTTCAAATTCACTGCGCTCTGCTATTACTAAGGCTGTTATAAAAAGATATGTTCTAAAAATAACCTCTCCAGAAGTGATGCTCGCACACTCATGGCGGTGGGAACCCTTCTGCATAGGGTTTTATCGAGGACACAGAAACCAACTAGAAGAAATGCAAATGCTTCAGTGCTCTGTTTTATATGCCCAAGTCAGTATAGTTCAAAACCAGCAAAAACTAAACAGAAAACTAGATTTTCTCCTTCATTGCGAGACTGACCTTTTCAACGTACTTAAAATGCCACGTTTTCAAAATTTAAATTTTAAATTGCTGCCTTTTTTCCTTTCCACAACTTTCCCAATGAAATATTTACTGAATACAACAAGCCTAAAAACCTATAGGTATACTCTTTCAATTTGTTATTCTCCTTTCATTTCTTCCCAATTGAAACAAACCCATTAAAAATAAACTCACTCCAGGCGTTACAGTGGTGGCCCTGAATGCAAGCCCTGGAGGCATCCCAGCAGGTTGGGCAGGAAAAACAACAGCCAGTTGTCACAGAAAGCCAACTTGGTATGACACACACATCCACTCCAGTGAAAAAGCTGATGTCTTAAGGTTGTTTACCTTACTGAAATGCAGTATATAAATTCAAAAGTGTCTTTGTCATTTTTTTTCTCTACAGTAACTACAGACTGCAGTGCTTTTAAATAATCAACCATTTCTCCTGAGTGCTTCAAGAGGCATAACCGGGAGCAGAATTAGCCAAAGAAGTATCTTCTCAGAATCAAATGCTCCTGCATAGCTTTTGCTCTCATCCAAAGTAAAACCACTTCCATGACAAAAGCTAGGTGAAGTTCTGTCTGAATTTTTACAAGCAAAAGAAACAAGAATCTCAGCTGCACCTCCACGTGCTCTGCCAGGGCTCCTGGCTACACTGCCTGAACACGCCTCCTCTGCCAGGAAGCGCTACATCCATTTTGAAAACATCCTCTCTAAAATAGTTCACTTGTAGGCATCACAAAGCCAGAAATGACTAATAGAGAATAAGGAATCATGGCTGGGAACTTCAAAATTTCAAAAAGTCTAAGCCTCGCATTAATGAACATGAAGAGAAGAATACTTTCTTCTTCTTTTCTCCTTCCCTCTTAGAAACACCAGAAACATGGAAAATTCAGAAAATCACTCCTGATGAATTTAAAAAATATCGGTCATGAGTAGTCTCAACTTGCACTGTCTGCCTCACAAACATCATAAAATATTTCAGTTTTCTCTTCAGAGGGTGACTGCTCTTTGTAGCTTATTGACTACGCAAACCAACAAAAGCAAGCCAACATTCAGTCAAGAGTCAAAACCCGTATTTGACTTGGTCCTTTTGAGTTCTGTGCAACAAATTGCCTGATTCAGGTGAGCAGAATTGAGTCAAAGCTCTTCTCCAATTAACACAAGTGAAGAAGAATCATTGTGTGAAAAGTCATCCTAGACTGACTAACCTCAGAGAAGATTAGCACTAGCTGATACAGAAAAAGGGGAAATAGTTGAGAGAGATATATATGGAAAAGAACCCTCATACAAAAAGTAACTTAAGAATATTTTGTAATAATTGTTTCTCACTTGTCTGCTTTGGTATAGTTTTGTATTTACTCCAGAGTACAGACTAGTCCAGGAGAACAGGCTCTAGAGAATCACACATCAAGCTTACTACTATGTGAGTGAAAGAAATCATGTCAGAAAAAAGTACCAAGAAAGGCCCCTCCATAAAAATTAAAAGAGCCGCCCTTATTTAAAGTACGGATTAAGATCACGTATTATATTAGTCTAACCCATGCTTTCCTACCCTCTGACCTCAAATGCATGAATAATTCTTATTCTGTAGCATAACTATATTGAAGATGACATGTATTTCAGTGACATATATGGCACATATCGTTTAGTGAAGGTTATCTTTTTGCCCATGATGGCAAAAGATGTCTTTAATTCCTTTTCAAAGTGCAATTTAAAATTTTAATTTCTAAACAGTCCAGATGATGCAGTCTACTGCATTTCAGAACCTTGTTTTACCAGTCTCATTAGCTATTAATTATCACTATGCATATAAGGTCATGACAAGCTCAGCCAGCTTGATTCTCTGCTGCTTTACACTGAAATTTATCAGGAGTGAGCCAACTCCATAATCCTAATGGGACCAAAAGTATAAAATTCATGCGAGATCAGCCTAGTCTACCAAGTCTTTTCTAGAGCTGTCAAGCAGCATAACACCAGGCACTGAACAACAAAAAATCCTCAGAGGCTTTAGGTCAGCCGGAGTTTTTCTTTCTCTTCTCATTCTCTCTCCTTTTTGGGGGTTTGAGGGTTTTTTTGTTTGGCTTTAGGATGTTGCTTTTTCATTATTGTTTTGGTTTTTGTTCTCATCAGAGTATTTTAGAGCCATATGGCATCCATCTAAAATGAGTATGGAGTCAGGAGGGCCAGGATTGCTTTCAGATAAGGACCTGAAGGCACTTCCATAGCAGACTGCTCATGTTTCGTGTATATAACTTCTTTTAAAAAACCCCACGTTTCAATATGAAACCTTTAAAGGTTTAGCTAGCTTACCAAGAAAAAACAGCACTATTTCTCAGAAGTTTTGAGATGGATCCCAGTGAGGGGATTTATCCAAATTGGATAAAGGCTGAATGTTGACTGAACAGTTTTATGAACTCCCAGGATGCTGGGCTGGAGAGCAGGGAAAAAAAAAAAAAAAAGAGATTCCAGCAAGTCTGCCGTAGTTTCAAGATACACTAATGAAATTTTAGTCACCAGTACCATAAAACAGTAATCGACTCTTACCATAGACACAGATTACAAAATAAATAGAAGCTATTTAAACTGTGAGGTTCTCATGCTAAGTAAGCACAACTATGCCTTTTGCGTTCAAGAAATCCATCTAATGGACACAGCTTAATTCAAGAAGCAGTTTTATTTTTAAATATTCAGCACTAATGAACAGCATGTTAAATTTAAAACATCAGAATACTTGGTTCTTTATTCACTCACTTTAAGAACTCAGTGTGGAGTGGTAAATATGCCTTTTTATACAGTTATGAAAAAGAAAAAAACCCAACAACACCTCACACTTTAGCGGTTTATAATAAAAAACTGTGCTGCCTCCTTAAATAAATTGCTCTGGCATAACTGTTCAGTTCTATCATTAATTCAAAGTTACACTTTCCCAGTACTATTGACTTTTCTTGTGATGTAGCTCCTTTAGCACATAATTGTCTGCAATTAACCTTTTTTAAACAAATGTTAACATCAGAGACATGAACATTTAAAGGCAGTATCTGCGGTACCCTTTGCTTCCTTCAGTTACAGTGCAGAAAACAATCCCACGCAGACAAGACATACGTGTCCCAGCTGTATCATTTGAGGGCACGGAGTGGGTTCCCTATGCTTTTTTTTCACTACTAAAAATAAATTTCAAAACCGGTGCCTTTTATCCCAGTCTAACAGGCACACACAAGCTACCTCCCAGTAGAAAAACTACAGTGAAGATAAAATGCTGCAGACTTAACATGAAGCAAAGTCACTAAAGTCAGCTTTGACTTTCATAAGCATCTAGTAGTTGGGAATACAGAAGATAAAGTACTCTAGCATTACTTCAGGATATTAAAATCACAGTTTTAAAAAAAAGACAACAAACAAAAATTAATGCCCCCAAATCTGCATTTGCTAACTGTTAAGATGCACTTTCAGCTTGCCCTCCTGACTGTTGGTCTTGACTAGAAGGGTGAGTGAGTGGTGTTCTCATCAGAAAGGTGTTAAGTCTGTTTAAATCTGTCAAAAGTATTCTGTTAACTGCTGTGAAGATCAAAGTGTCTTTTTAACTCCCAGAGACAGGTACAGCACAAGTAGATGCCATTTATATTTCGTCTCAAAGAAGCATACTCAGATGCCCCACCTAGCTGTACAGAGGTGAGTTCCTGGGGCAAGGAGAAATGTCAGATTGCGAGATATATTCAGAGTTAATGCCTATACAATCTATAAATACCTTCTTGGTATTACCTCCAAGGTTACCACAAGTAAGGGTCACACCTGAAGCTCAGAAGCCAAACACTAAAAACCAATACAGTTAACGAACTTCAAACTGACCATAAAAAAGCATTTTGTTTTGGTTCATCTTGAAGAGACCACACTAAAGATTCCGTAACTTATTATCATCATCAGGCCTTTAAAAAACAGCTAAAGCATAGTCCTTACCTCCTCCACCCTCTATATCCCAAGCTAGCTCACTTTTCCTGACTCCATGGTTCACATCACTGTTATTTCAATCCACAAAGCCTCCCTTATC
>VYZW01061804.1:5290-16141 GCA_013401315.1 Balaeniceps rex | reverse complement strand
ATTGTAGAACATATTACCCTCAGCTCAAACTGCTATGCAAAGCACACATCAGGGGGACATCTGCAGGGGACAGCCAACTAGCTTCCATTATCATTAATAAAAATCATGCAGCTAATGCCCTGCCTCAAAACCTTACCCCTCAGTAACAAAGCAAAGTGTTAATAACAGATACAACTGTTGCATTTTTCTTTTTAATTGCCAATATTTGAAACTGTTCTCCAGTTACAATCAATACAGCACAAAATAAAACCATGCTCCAAGACTTAAGAACTGCTCGCTTGATGGTGCTGAACACCCTCCTGTGTTCAGGTAAGTACAGGTACTTCAGGAAAAACCCACCAGGCACAGGACAAAAGCTGGGGAAGCGTAACTACTCATCCAGAAGTGCCAATCTCTAGTCTTCTGGGACACGAGGCCACAGAAAAGGGGAGAGAAGATAAGCACTGTAGCCAGGACTCCCTCCGACCGGTGAGAGTATCTGACTAACTGAGAAGATAGAGGCTGACAAGACACCCAACACCGTGGGATAGTGTTGGGAAGGGATCTAAAACCTGGTAAATTTAAATTGAAGGANTACACAACTTTAAAAGTCAGCTTTGATGACTAGTATTTTAACTCTACGTGTCCTTTCTGTGAACCTACACACCAGTAAGAATGCTTAAAAGTCAAGCACAATCAAACAGTAGGCAGCTATATGTGAAAGACCTTCACTGGGATTTCTTTGCTTCCATAATTTACTTACTCTCACTTGAGTACCTTGAGTACCTGCCCTGAGTTTAGCATCTGTTTACGTACTTCCAAAACCAGGGAAGAAGACCTATGCAAGAGAGGCTGAGTCTGAAGAAGCCCTTTGCTTCTTCAGGGCTTGAAACTGCAGTAAGTAGCTTGCAGCAGAAATCCTTTAGAGCCCTTTCTACACAGTGACTCACGAGTGCAATGAGAAGAGATTTATCCCCTTATTGAGCAACCTGTTCAAGCAGGCAAGGAGAAATCTGCAGGTTTTCAAAAGTCTTAATTATGCTCCTCCTGTTTGGGCCTGCATTTTCTTTTCTGATTTCCACATACAAATCATTTTATGGATTAACTTTCTGTTTTGTGGCCTGAAAAGAGACATCTTGACACCTACCCATAAGGAGGAAGACCAGCCATAAAAGGTGAATTGCCATACAAAAATCTATTTAAAAACACCTACTCAGAAGACACGAAGTCTTAAGCAGGAAACCAGAACATCTGATGACAACACAACTACCAAAAGGTAAAGTCAAGTCCCATATGGTTAATGAAAATATCTTCTATCCTGGGCTCTGACTGCCTGTAGAGCAGCCACTGAGCAAACTTCTGACCCTTTGGGTTTTTTTGGTGAATATGTGTTTGAGTACCTTAAATACATTAATAAAATTTCTTCAGGTTTTGAGCCCTTACACTGATAAGCTACATAACATGTTGCAGAGAAGCAATGCACTGAGGATCCTGAAAACAATTGGGCTACACAGAGGAACAAAACATACCGCTTCATCTTTTTAGGGAATGGGAGCCCGCACGGCAAGAAATTAAGAAAAGACACATAACGGCAGACAGCTGTTTGAAGTCTTGTCTCTGTATGGCTGAAATTTGGTAAGTCAGTGAGAGGCAGAAGTTTTATTAAACCTTTCGCTGCTGACCTCTGCTGCAGCTTCTCTGGAGCTGACAGAGAACCAGGATATTCCACTGGAGCATTAGCATTTCAAAAGGTACCTGCACCTCTTGCCCAGCACAGCACAGAAAAATTAATTAGAGAGATAGCAGAAGATAAATGCGCATACATAATGAGAGTCGGGCTCTATCTGATGCTTGGTAACCTCTACCAAAAAGCACCCTCACCTTCATCAGATTAACTCAAGGGAGTATTCTCCCATTTCTACACAATTTAGCTGTACAATGTATGACCCTATTTCATTTTCTGGAACTTGCGATTTATACAACAATAGAAATATAGAAATTAATAGAAATTCTTTTAAGGTTAGTACTAATTGCAAAGGTAAAAGGTTGGCCTCAAGAGCTCTCAAGGAACTGGTGGAAAAGCGTTTAATATAGCAATGGCCCTGTCTTCAGTGGGCTGGAGCATCCCTGTTGGGTAAGGCTTCTGCAGCTCACTTTAATCCTTGTCTTACCATCCTCACCTCCTCACAGTGTCACCACCTCTACAGACTCAAAGTACCACTATCAATATTTTAGTTAGCAAAGCCAACAGGTTTATAATTGTGAACACACATAAGCAGTTCTCTCTTTCTCAAGTAAGTTTAGAAGTATTTCAAACAATGATTTTGGTGAGCATAGCTGCAACTTAAATGCCTCTGATAAAGCTCTAATTAAAGAATAAAAACCTCTTTTATAGTTACCTGAGGTATGCAGGAAATTAAGAAACAAAATAAAGCTGCAACTCTCCTGTACAAATAAATCTACCTTCTGATCACAACCTGATGTACTTGGTTGAAATAGTTTTTCTTCCAAGGTTTTATTTGTTCCATGTTTTTTAAGGGAAAAAGACTGAGGGATTAACAAAATGTGTTCAACCAATGAAAAGTCATCTCTCTCTTACTGTTTTCTTGTGTAAAATGTTGACCTGCTAAAATAAACAGGTAAGTTCATACCTATGCTCTGCACCTTAATAGACACTAAAGAATGTCTGGTTGACAGTGACTTGATGGACCTAAATTTTTATTTCTTTCTGCTGTTCATTAGTGAACAAACCTACATGTAAGGAAACTTAATAACATACAAGGAAACCTGTGGCAGTGCCACCCTGGCCACTATATGGGCTGTCTGCTTTCCAAAGACTGCCCCTCCCAAGTGCAAGGAAATGTACTAAACTTGCTGTTAACTTCTTCCTTTTGCTTTGTTGCAGTCGGATTCCTCCTCCTGGCAGCCAGCACAGCTTCCAATGCTCCCTAAAGAAAAGGGCTTTGAATAAGTCAGCCATCACCACCACAGGGAAGCTCCCTGCAGCTCCCTGGAGAGTCTATCTGAAAAGGGGAGAGCAATTACACAGCCATGGTATCCAGTGTAAGGGTGGGAAATGTTTCTTAGGAAAAAAACTGGATTTGGCACTGGCCAAAGTGTCGTGCCAAATCCCAAAGTCCTTCTCGTTTCTCAGAGCTTCGTTTGCCTCCCGAAAGCCCCAGCTGTCACACAGATACTCAGAAGGTACAATCTTTTCCCATCTTCAGCTACTGTCTAATGCTGGAGTAACTCACCAGCAGCTAATCGAGCCAAGATAACTTACAGAAGCTGAGATAAAATTTATATTCATTATTTCATCATTTAGCCCACAGCTACTAAATATTAAAACCAGGAAGCAGGCCATCTCTTCTCAGATGTATCTCATACCTACTCATCTGACCTACCGATATTTCACCTGCAGCTTATTAAACTAATTTCACCAAGGAAATACTGATCCTAAGCACAACATACAATGTCTATCCTAACATTCACAGGAGTCTGCCCTGGTTTTTATCTCTGGTGCAGACTTAGCAATCCTAACTCTTGAGAAAGAATCAACAGCAAATATATCAAGGCAGCAAATGTCTGCAAGAGGTCAAGGTCTGCAAATAATGCCTCCTTCAGATCACATTAGAAGGTATCTACCACTGCAAGGTCTTACCTACAGAAATCACTAACAAGCACCAGGAATCTGCACCCACGAGCTGAAATCCTCACTAGGTCCTAATCCTTCAAGCCTGCACAGGTACAGCCTTGCTCAGCACACATGTAACCAGCAGCTCTCCTCCCCAGGGAGAGGGAAGCTTTGCATCAGCTCCATCAGAAACCAGCACAGCAACATGCAACACAGCTGGTGAGTCAGAATCCACAAGGAGTTCAACACAAACTCATGTTCAGAAGCAAATTTATGCTTATAAGTATACAATTCAGACTTTGCAGATGAGAATTTCTTATATTTTACCAGATTTAAAACCGAGCAATTTTCCAAATAATCTTCACTACAAAAAAAGAAAAAAAAAAGAAAACCACAAAAAAAACCAACAAAGTGTAAGCATGACCAAGAGAAATCAAAAGGGCACTGTGAAGGGTCTCCAAGGCTACACTGAGAATGTGGTTGACTGAAGTGTATATAAATCTGAGGTAGCTTAAAAATAGCTCAGAGACCGGTCGTTACAATGGCAGCGGTTGCTGTGCTTGTTTCCTGGACAATACCAGCCTCAGATATAACACTCTTAACTGTGTTCAAGAAACAAACATCCCCCTACTGCCACCTCTCCCAATCCATTATTCAAACTGCGGTGCTATACTGTGTTTTCAGTAAAGCAAGTAGCTACATGCTACTATTGCGATTAAGTCTTTAACACTCAGACTGTGGCTGGGACCTATCTACCAAACTCCTACCGTATGTTGCTTAAGCTGGCTGTCGTCATTAATGTTTCATCAAAAGCAAGGAAATCACCCTGTGGAGGGAAAGTTTTTAAGAGAACCTGAGCCAGCCCTCCAGTTTCTATTTGCAGCGTTTACTTTACTGTCACTAGTATTTAGAGCACAAATGATAGCATTTAGGTAACTACCTACCTGCCAGATATCAATCCAGGGAGGTAAACGTATAGATTTAGTGCTCATTCATAAATGGCATTCTCAAAAAAACCTGCACACAAGTGAGGCATTAGAAACATTACAAACATACACATGATATTAGAGAGTTCTCTGTTCCCAACTCTTCCCCTCTCCAATCCTCCTCCTTTCCCCCTTTTTGGGGGGGTTAAAAACACTCTCAGACAGAAAATACCTCATTCTGGATAAGTAGTGCATAGTCCAAAGAGCACCCATCTTGGGCTCTGTGCAAGTAATTTTCTATCAAGTAGAGTAGCTGAAAAAAACCCTTTTAATGTAAACTCTGATGCTGTTGATACCCTGCTTACTATAAGAAATTTTTAACAATCATATCAACTTGACAAATTATTATGATTAAAAAAATATTTATAAAACCCTTAACTGCTATCCTACTAAGTTCTATTATCATCATTACTGCTTTCATTTAATCTTCTATTAAATTTCAACACACTAATCTTTTCTTATACAATCAGAAATAGATCTTAAGGACACAGGTCTACCTATAAATAATACAAATGCAATGATAAGCTCTTATTAAAAGCTATTCCCTTTATACATAGTGATGTTCCTCAGGGAAGACATTCAGAGGTCTGATATCCCCACTGTCCGAGAAGGGAGTGGAGAACTCTGAGCAGATGCCACACTGGAAATGCTTTGGAAATGAATAGACACAGACGAGTTGAGAATCAGACACTCTGAATTAGTGTGTATTGAGATGCTCTAGGAGTAGCCTGAAGACCACCACAGGTGACATGATGTAATGTAACTGTTCATTAGAGATGTCATTTAACAGAAGAGTGAGGTTCTGGATGACAGTGTGGCCCATTCCTTCAGTGTAAAATTCACAACTAAACAATTTTTTCCACACATTTTAATATTGGCAGGTCATTAATTGACAGGTTTGTAAGTTTTTGAAAAATGTGTAAAGTTGGAAGGAATAGACCCATCTGCCTGATAATGAGGTAAGAGACCCATATTTTACTGGAATGACAGAAAAACTCACTGAAGTGACTTTTTAAATCGTCATCAGAGAGAAACGGATAGTATTCCTGAAGTTTAACAGAGAACTGTATTTCATTGTAAGCAAACCCATCACCTAAATCCTAGGTTGTTAAATACCTATGTAAGCTCAGATGCAAAACAAGCCTGCACCAGCCAGTTAAAGCCAGCCAGCTAGTAACAAACAGAAATTTGTACTTAGATGCTGATAAAAAGGCACAAAGATTTTAGACCATTCCCACCTTCAAATTCAGCTCCGTGCACTCTAGGTGCAGCACACCTACTCTCTCTCTAAGGTAGCAATGGCTGGTGGGGTTCACACCACAGCAGGTTTTGGGGATCCCATCACCAGTGTTTTTGGCAACATGGCTCTCTAACTTTCTAAACCAACACCTCCTTTACCTAGGCCCGTGACAGAGAGGTAGGTGGTGAACACAAACTCCCCTCTCGGAGCCGCAGGACCACAGCCAGGTCCAAGGCCTGAGCAGGGCAGGCTGCAGCATCAATGAGCCGATGCAGCTTTTCCAGAGGCCAGGCTGTGGAATCGAAGAGTGGTTTCTTTTCAGCTGTACTCCTGGCTGATGTCAGTACATGGAAGGGCTGATGTAAGGTAGAAGGAATCTCAACTTTTACAGGCTTTTACAAAATGCAGGTTCCTAGATTCATGCCTATGCTTTGTCTAGCCCAAGAATGAGTAGGTATGAGCAGTTTTCCCCATCCCTTTCTTTCACAAGGTGGGAGAACCAGTTTACAAATGCAGCTTTCAGATGAAACAAAAGATTAAAATAATTAAAATTACTTTTAAAACACAGAAGTAAGGAATTAAAACTACAACCTACCAGTAACCCATGCTTTTTTCCCCTCTACATTCCTGTAATATGTTCAGTCACTAAAATCATTCACTCTTCAGAGACAACAGTCGAGCAAGCCAGTGTATGAACATCTGAATCAGCTGATTTACAATGATGGTTGGGGAAAAAAAAAATAAAGAAAAATCTACATTTGGATTGACAACTTGTCTGTGGCCCTGTGCCAAGATCCTGCCTAATACACTTGAACATGCTGAAATATTAAACCCCAGAAGCACAAGAACTAAAAGGGAAATTTTGATGAGCTCTTAAACAGGGTCATGAACATGACTGTATTTCTGCTGGTGCTACTGAAACAAGTCAAAACTTGCCATGGCTTTTTCAGTGTCAATGTGGCAAAGAAAGCACTTTCCACTCTGATTAAAAATTAGATCCTGCAGAATGGGGAAGGCATCACCCTCCTGATGAAAGCCCTCTTCAGCATGTCAGGAATGCTATTAGAGTGCTCGAAACCACTCCCGAGGTGTATTACGATCACATATATGCACGACAGCGCTGACCACTTAATCCCCCTTCTGTCATAGGCAAGTTGGAGGATAAAAATTACACTGACACCCAAGGGTATTTTATAATAGAATATGAAATAAAATAATAAATTTGCAAATTATTTTGGCTTTGCCTCGTGGTACTGCATTATACACCAAATACTCCTGGCCTCTCATTCATTACTATTTAATTACAACAGAATACCTTTCTTTCAGACTTAATTAACCTCTGGAAGGAGTTTGTGACCTTGGGACCCTCCTGCACACTTCCAATGTGCTGTTAGAATATTGCTCTGCCAGGAAACACCTCCTTCAATGCCGAGATTTAATGAAACGCACCGGTTTTTATGGGGAACATGCAAAATATGAGAACCCTGCATGCAGTCACTTAATGAACAAGAGCTAGAGCATATCAATTAGAATCATAAATCGATACTAGATCAACGTTAAAAGATGCCACAGGAGTTTCCCCAGAGGACAGGCTCATTACAGTAAACATGATCATGGACGCTCTTCCCTATTACTTTCACTGTGGGGCAGAGAAGATGGAGTAAGGGAACACGAATGGATTTGCCCATGTAATTCTTATTTGTTTAAGCCAGCAGAAACTTAAGTGTCCCACCAAGCCCAGTGACAGTGTAGCACAGTTCCAGCTCCTGTCTTTGTCAGAAATTGCTGTTCAATTTGAAACACTTTGACTCTAAAAAGAAATCAGAGAGCAGTAATCTTTCCACAAGATGAGAGGCAGAACCACAGCCCGTGCAGTCGCTTTCACTGCTTTGCTGCAAAGCTTCAAATGATGGATCAATGTTGGCCCCTTGGTGCCAATCAGAGTGGATGCTTGCAGAGTGGGCATGGGTTCAGTAACTCACTTGCTAGCAATGTTAACTCTTCAAAATGGATTCTTCATCATCCTGAGAATTCCCTCTGAGAGCTAACACCCCCATCAATCCATGCACGCTCCTCACATGATTCCCTCCTGTACAAAAACACCCCAAAATCACCTTACACACAGTTTTCTTTTTTCCTAAAATTAAAAGCATCAGAAAGAAGAGATATTGACACTCACATCTGTCACTTTCTTAATTAAAAGTGTTTGTTGTCAAACCTCACAGATGATGTTTTAACAAAAAAAAATGGCACTGAATTGTTTACTGACTCTTTCAGTTGTATTTTTGGGACAGTCTGTCTTTCACTACTCAAAATACCTTAATGTACACAATTCCAATCTGATCTGTCACCGGCATTTAACACGCCTGCTGCAGCTTATAAAATTAGAAAACATCAATCTTCCCACAGATACTACTGGAACTTGCAGAGTTTTTGTCTTTACTACTATAGAGCCTTCCTTTCTTTATTTCTTGTGACAGAGTACCATTTGCTCCACTGGAGTTACTAGCCTGGTTTATTCCAGAGACTCTTCTCCTTTTCAGCTTTAGTATCAAAAACATTTTCAGTCCTTCCCATCCTTTTCCTTGTACCCTGTTTTCCTCCCTCCCAATTTTTGCCTTTTGTAGATTATGCCTGTGCCAACTGTCACCTAACCTGTTTAGCTCTCCTAAACACTGAGGTGAAAGCCCTGCTGACAAAGAAACAGAGATATTCAGAGTTCTGTTGCATCAGTGCATAAAGACCATAGGATTTCAAGCCCTTGCAGAGTAACTCCACTTCTGCACAGAAGAGATGACAACCACAGACACTGCTCTCAGCACCCTGGCCCACAGCTGGCTAACCAGCACGCTGAACGATGTCATTGGACTTTAACACACACCAACGGGGGGGGGTAGGGGGAGAAATCACTCTACTACCCACACACATGCTTAAAAAAGCCAACCTTAAATTCCTACTACCCTCATACTAAATATTTTGAGCTACACCCGAGTACCAGATACCAGTCTCTCTTTTATGTTGAAGAAAAAGACAGAGGAAGTCCAAAGGCACGGCCTTTTATCCACTGCCATTGCTACCTACTGCGTCATTGGTTCATACATCAGGCACTCTAAAAATATACCTTTTCTAACCCACTGATCCTTATCAGTCTTCTTGACTGGCATCCTATTAGCTCTCTCCACAGTAATGGGATAATCCAGTCTCAAGCTGCAAATCCCTAATACTGCCTTCAGTTAGACAGTCACTCTTCTTTATCCATAATGCTTATCATGAATAAATGAAGGGGAACAGCTATAAGATTATTTCCTGCTTCTATTCTTTTTTACATGCCAGACACCTTTTACACAGAGATCAAGATGCTTAAAGACACAATGAAGGAAATATGGAGCAAACTGCATGCACATATGTACTCTGTCTGATCCAAAATATCTTATCTACACGTTCCCATTAGCCACATGACATGGATACCTTGCATGGGCCACTCAGCTTTATATCAAAAGAAACTTATTCCAGATGGAATTTCTTAACCAGGGAAAGCCAGGCAGTTGGAGAGTCAAGCAGCTTATGTAGGTGGGATATCCCTCAAGAGTTACTAGTCCAAGAACAATTTATTGCTATAGGGTGAATTTCATTCTTGGTGTTACTGCTTCCAAAGACTATGCTAAATATTTTGATCACTGTGTGGGCATCACAAAGTAGTTCTGAATACAATAAGCAGTATCAATTTCCAACTATTACCAATGCTTGTTTCAAATCTGAAATCAGAGCAATAGATGCTCAAAACACTATTTACACAGCCAAAAGTTTTTTGGTTTTTTTTTTGTTTTGTTTTGGTTGGTTTTTTTAAAGCACAAGAGATAAAAATGGATTATGTCCCAGCCTCTGGAGGACCTGGTTACTGAGAAAGCAGCAGTGAGAGTCTCACTCTTGCTCCATCCATTTCACAGGCTGTTGGAACAGTAACAGGTTGCTGAAAACATTAGATCCAGCTGCGGCAGTTTCCCTGCTTGTAATCGCTACGGAGAAGTGATGTAACACATAAAGCATTAATTACATTGCAAGAATTCAGGGCAATGTATGGAGAGCGTGTAATTGCTTAGACATCTAGAGCTTAATCCCTTCCCAATTAAGTCAATAGAAGATCCTGAATGAGTACAAAAGGTGATCTGGGCCCCTGTTTGGCAAGCACAGGCCTCATCTATTCCCGTGTTGTGACATTAAAGAAGAAAAACTAAGTAACATTAGAAATTAAAAAAAAAAAGAAAAAAAGTGTTAAAAACGCTGCTGAAGTTGCGTGGAATCTTAGGTTTCCCTCATTCACCAAATGCATTTAAAAATCCCAAACAAAACCAAAACCTAATTCCTAGCAGAATCTGCATGTAGTGTGCCCACAGAGTCAGTCACCGGTCAGTTTTAGTTTGTTTTTTCTCTCTCTAGAATAAAACATAAATTTCAGCCATAGCGAGCTGTATTCATTCTCAAGTATGATTTGTTTGACCTTTTTCATTTTGCAGTCAATTTAGTTCAGTATTCAGTACTACTCAGAGGAATAAAGCAGGACATCAGTCCAAACCCAATAAAAGCTGTGAGCTTTTTACCTGAATGCATCTCTTCCTTAGTCCATTTCAGTACTTACTTTATACAGTACATGCATATGTACCTATTTGAGCTAAAAAGAATTACTGCTGGACAGATGTATGTTTATTCTGAATGTGTTTCATGATCAGACCATCTCACACCAGACAGGTATTTTGGTGGTATTCTGAAATTGTCATCTAGCCCTTCATCTACTGCTCTCTTCTCTGATCTCTCTAAAGTTCATTCTTATAGGCATATCTTTGCAGTGCTAATCCATTCTTGAGGTGCTTACATGTACACAAGTGCTTCCAAAAAGATAAGTAAGATGGAAAATATTTGCAAGTAAAGGCATTGCCTACAACATGCAGAACAAGCTCACTCTGGTATCAGAAACCATCCTACTACCTTAGTGCATGTTTCGGCCCAAACACTCT
>VYZW01061802.1:4715-19225 GCA_013401315.1 Balaeniceps rex | reverse complement strand
TCAAACAGAGCACCACAAGTTTCCTTCAGTATCTGTTTTTCATGATAATTAACTCATCCAAGTGGCCAGCACACTTCCTTGACCTCTCCAGACTCTGGAGAGCGGTTTTTTCCCTGGAAAGCACTCTCATTTTCTATCTTTTTCTTTAGCTGTCTCATGTAACACACCAAAAGAAAAAAAGGACGCCCAGATTTATCAATCCATGCTCAAGTATTTATCCAGTGAAATGAAAAAGAAACACACAACACCCTTGGAGGTTGAGGACCTCTTTCTGTTAAAATTCCGGTTATGTAGAGGACTGTATCAAAGCAACTAGGAAACACACCTGCTTGAAGAACCAGCATGTTGGCAAAATCTGACTCTTAAATCGCATTAGAAACAGGTTACTTCAATCTAGTTAGTCCACTTTTGTACAAAGATGTGACAGTTATTTTCTTTTGTTAAAACTATACAAAATACTACTTGGCCAAGAGACAAACACCAGAATAAAAACATGAGTGCCTCACCATTGAACAAAAGCCCTCAAAATCAAGACTGCATGGCTCACAGATGAACAGCCATTGTCATTTGCTTGAGATGATCATATTCATTAAGCAAATTAAATTCTGAATGAATTAATACTTCATTAGTTTGTCAGAAATCATGTAAAAAAAAAAGTAAAAAGCCAGGATCTCACAACAGTCTCTCCAGATAGCAGCTGGTCTATTGCAAAGAGATCAGGCTAATTTGAGGGTGTCTGCAAAAGCCGTATTCTGGCCAGGCTACACTGCAGCCTTATTATGATAATTATCACAGCGAGTGGATACAGTACTTCCAAATACCACCCGACAGGGGAAAAATCCTCCTTCTCAAGAAAAGGTTAAACAAAACAGTACTAATGTGGTAAGGCAAGTTATATTTATAGGCATCATGCAATTAAGTTTAAAGATATCTTTTTGCAGCCTGTTCACAACATAAAGGAAAAAGATAACAGAGAATGACAGGCATGTGGAAATACCAAGCTTAGGTCTACAAGGATGATCAGAGCAGTAAGCTCAGGGTTAGCATGGACTTTCTGGTGGACTAGAGAAAACCAGGGCATGATGGAGGTCATTTGCAGAGACAAGGCCTGTTCTAGCTTTGATGAAGTCACTGCCACCTTACCTTGCCCTGTTTAGCGTTCCCCTATCCTAGCAGTCAGACAGCAGACAGAAAGCAGCTCTAAGGAGACATGGATGTGGTAAAATTGAGTCCTTTCCCAAGAACATGGAGACCTCACAAAGGTTTTCTGTCGCAGCCTTGCACTTTGACAGTAAAAGACAATGTATGTTGTACCACAACAAATCATAGCAGTAATGTCAAAACTAAATGCTCAGGTCAATAGGAAATGTTATATAATTAAATTATTACCTTTTATTCAATTGAGGAACCCAGATTTCAAAAGCTCAGAATTTTCTGTCCTGACTGAAATTTATGAGCAACCTCTATTCGGATTTACACCACCATAACTAAACACAGGATCCTAAACGGAACTAAGGAGGGTCCCAAAAAGCTTTGGGGAAGAGCAGACAGAATGAGGATGACATTTTAAAATTCAAATTCTCTCTGTATTTTTATGTAAGAGACAGACATGCCTGTCTGTCATGCTCAGTGTCACGCTTTGGGGCATCAAGTGACAAGTCATACTCCTCACACAGCCCAATTTAAAAACAAAGAAAAACAGAATCACTAAAATACCATTTGCAGTGGGAAGTGAATAAATCCCTGGAGGGTCTGCAAGTCTAGTTTTCCAGACACTATGCCACATTTTCCTATTCTGTACAATAGAGATAACCCTATAGACCAGCTTTGCAGAGCACTGTGAGACCTGCTGGTGAAATAACTACAAAATAGACGAAATATGTCTGCAGATGATTACTCCTGTCATTGCGACCAGGGGACTCTCACTCTTACAGAGTGCTTGGGCCACATCTTTGAGTTATCAATGGAATTTCTCATTTCACTCTGCATGCTGATGGCAGGAACACTCTGTNTCACCATCTGAAGGCAGGGATATCCCATCCTTTTGGAGATGCTGTGTGGGTGAGTGACAGGAGAGAACTAGAAAGTACTTGCGTTGCCAGGGAGAGTGTTCCCAGAGAGATTCCTGCAATTGGATAGCAGGTGTGCAGTCATACATATGGTCCCAGCAGGGACTGTCTATCCCAGAAGCATTTGCAACTTCAGGAATCACTATCATTTAGTTTTTTCTTTGGGGATTACACAAAGCCAAGAGCGCGCTGCATTTTCCTTGATTTACTTCAGTGATTAAGCAAGCTATCCATTGGTGTAAAGCCTGACATTTGGAAAGTGCAATGGCATGCCCTCTCCTGTTAGGGTTTGAAGCTGCTGGGTTAGTAGGCTCACACAGCTTGATACCACCAGCTCTGGGGTAAATCCTTGCTGTTGCTTTATGCAACACCTTGCAACAGCAAACATGCCTGCAGATGTTTGTCACTTCACAGACTTTGCAGATTGCCAAAGGGTCCTTTATATACAAATACAGGTTACAGGGAACAGAGAAGCATATTCTCCAGAGCTCACATTGCTCTGGAGAGAGCACAGGGAAATTCTCAGCAGCTTGTATCCATGGCAAGAACGGCCATTCTCAAATCATTTTGCATTAAATGAGGGGGTGGAGGAGAATTTATATATAGTCAGCAGAGGCAGGCTGACAAGCTACGCATACCAATATTTCTTTGTCTGCTTTCTGCAAATCCAGCTGTGGTTTCTTCCAGTGACCCAAATCCCACAGTTGTACATTGCAGTGGCATCTGTTGGGAGGGGCAACTGCTTATAGGTTAAGCGGACAGTATTGCAGGATCTTAACACTAGCTGTGCAACAGTGAGCATCCTAGCTGAATTCAGGACGTTTTGGGACACTTCCATCCATGTACAGTATCTCTATTTGATGGACTCTGAAATGTAGCTAGTGCTACAGTCCAAACTGACATGTCTTTCTGTCCTCCTGTCCCCCTGTTCCCTCTGACTGTGGTGGCTGAAATTGCATTCCTGAAGTTGAGCCATGAGCCTACAGACACTTCATTTCTTACAGGGCTCAAGGGCGGCTGGCAACCCAGCCACAGTTTCCCTACAGGAGATCAAGAACAAGCATTGTATTAGGCATCATTTATACAGTGAAGTTAAAACCTAACTTCTTTTTTCTTTTTGTACATATCATTACCCAGTAAGCACCCAGGAGTATGCAGCTGTTCCACTAGGAGTTTTGGAAATCCTCAGTAAAGTGGCAGTCCCCACCACTGGGCTAAGATTTGCTTCTGGTCTACTAGTGATTGACTTGCAGACTCCCTACTGTTGCTCAAGCAGTTGCAATCAGAGTGGATTTTAGTATCACTTCAGCAGTGGCAGATGTCTTTATTTAAAATAATAGAATGGTAATACATACATAATGGGATAGAACTAAAACCCTGGGATTTATATAATTCCTTTTGTTTGCTTGTCCTGCAGCATCAAACCCACAATGTTCTCAATTTGCCCAAATCTGAGATATGTAACATCGCCGCCTTTNAAAAAAAAAAAAAAAAAAGAAAGAAAAAATCTATTGCTTTGCAATGAAATATTATTCACCATTTTCAGTGACCTGCACAGTGTGACCTAGCTCATAACCAGCATGTGGGTTCAGTTGGAAGACCCTTCAGCATACATTTTAATACACAGCCTTGAGCCCTCATCAGCCTTCAGCAGAGGAGTTGCACTGGGAGTCTGCACCACTTGTGCTGTCATTTGAAGAGCGTGTTCTTTCAGCAGTTTTTCTTGCTGAGCTATTTTTAGCTTGAATGTATTCCCCAAACCAGTTCCTTGCCCAGCTGCAAGGCAAAGCAGAAGCAAGAGCAAGTGGTAGTGCTGCTCATGCTGACATTGCTACCAAAAGAAACACTCATCAAACTACAAACTCGGAGCATGACTTTGGCTGAATAACGAGTTGTACTTTTGTCACCCTAGTGACTAAATATTGTAATTCTATTACAAACAGGACAGATCCACTATCTAGCAGCTCTGTTAAATCGGAGTGGGGGAGCAGGTGGAAGGGAGAGAAGAAAGCTCCTGTTCTGAAATAAGCAGCTATTACATTTACACCCTACTGTAGGCGTGTTAGTTCTCATACATTAGCTAATAGCTCAATTGAAAACTAAAACCCTTATGTTACGCCGGTGCTGGAATGTGCCACAACATCGTCCAAGAGTCCTTAACTGCATGTTGAGAGAGGTATGAAAGCAAAAGCCTCCTGAAGGTGATGGAAGGAAACTCAGCATCTTCACTGAACTTTGCAGCAGGCCTTTGAACTGAGAGACAGGCTCTGCTCTCCAGCTGTGTTTGGCCTTTCTTCCTCACACACTGAGTGAAATATGAAACCAAAGGTCAAATGCAGCAGGGCTTTCACAGGTGGTGATTACCATGAAGCTTTCACCATCTGAATCCTCTCACACAATTAGATGCTGACTCTGTTGGTGTATTTCAGCCCACACAGTGCTTATCACTAAGTAACATTATGCCATAGCAAACCTGTCACAAGGATGTAGGTCGTTCAGGGACAGTGGGTTATGATACAAGGGTCACACTGGGCAAGTACGTAGTTTTTATTCCAACTGAAATCTGAACTCCTCATTGCAGGGCTTCTATCACAGAAATTATGATGATAGCCAAGTGTAATTGCCTAGGAGATGAGCGACAATATAATTAACTGAACTCTTTCTGATTTGCAGCCTCGAAAATCTAGACAGAACTAAAGGCCAAACAAATGAATAAGATATGTAATTAAGGCAACATATACAGCCTCTCCATTTATCCAGTATCTTCTACTGGACACCCAAAGGCAGTTTTCTTATTTGGATGCAAAAAATAGTTTATAAAGGAACACAGACACAAATATTGGGCAATTTTAAAGCAGTAAAGTCTTTGCATGCAACTTGCAGAATCTACCATACCAATGCACCCTTTTCATACTGCTCTTTAGCCTCCTACTATCAGAGAATTGCAGCAACTACTCTTATCCTGTTATGGGAAACACTGGCATGTCACTCAGCTACCACTTTCTACATGCTCCAGAATTACCTCGGGGTAAGAACAAGTCTGTGTCTCAGTGTCTGCCTTCTAATTCTGTACAGACTGTAAAAGGCAAGTCCCTCCTACCAAGGATTTACTACTACCCATAATTGTACATTGCAAGCAGTACTGCACTGCCACGGTGCAGTGTGTGGGTGACTCAAAGCCCTGGCACACATCCTCTTCACAGCTACTTATAGGAAGGATGAAAATAAACTTCTTGTTGAATTGAACATGATGTTCTGGTAATACAGATGCCAATTTCAAGAGGCAGAGCCTTTGCGTCCTGATGGGCAGCAGACACAAGCTGCTTTATGAGGAGCCAGCACAGGGCACTCCCATTTCTCCTCCCTTTGCCTGGGCTGGAGCTCTCCTGTGAGAGGGATCCTCCCCACCACCCCCCTTCCCAACTCTATCTGCAAAACTACCCGTCACAAGAGACAATCGATGCAATTGCTGCTGGCTACAGCCCACTTACTGAAGGCTGGATTGATTGCTCACTTGTCAGTCCAGAGTCCACGGGCACATGCATGTGTCCAAGTCTACCCAGCCTACCCCTCCCTTTGTAGATTATCAGAATCACATGGATCTAACTAAGGAAGAGCAGAAAAAGGATTCCAAAGTGTGTCTTTTGGCTTCAGCTACAAATCGAAAAGAAATCCAGTTTTATGACAATCATACATACAGCTACTGTGTAACAGACTCTATACAATAATATATTTGGGAAACAAACACATTTGGGGGACAGATAAGAAACCCCAAGAACACGAGCTTTTTTGCACTGGATTCTGCTGAACACTTGCTAGGGTCTGCCAGGCAGGTGAGACTGCAGATTAGTAAGAGGGGCTAGAAAGGAAGGACTGTCCAAGGTGTGGGAAGTCAGCATAGCCCCATACGCATACAGGTGGGCTGTACCTGTTCCAAATTTGTCTCTCATCAGCTATTTGGGGCCCATACCTGTAAGCCCACAGCTTGCTGTGGCTTTCCTGAGATGCAGTTCCCACAACGGACAAAGCAGACACTGCTAAGGTTAACTACGAGGACAGAGAACTTGGCAGTGTCTCCTGCTTGTAGGACATATTGATACATTGCCCATCTGATAGCAGACCCTGGGATCCTAGTGATGTGCAAATCCTCGGACTGCTGATGATTCAGAGTCACCTGTAACAGTCCAATACCATCAACCTTGGTGTCATGCTGGTCCCAAGGCATTAATTCCCTTGACTGTGAAGGAGACAATCTGACTATGTGAAGTAAATATTGATCTACTGATGAGCAGTCACAGGCACCTGTGAGAGTCGCTGGGCTCATGAACATGTGACCTTCCTCCAGAGGGGACAAGCAATTAGCGGTTTTCCCCTTGAAGCCGACTCTAGCAACAGCACTTGTGCATGCGTCAAACATGTTAGTTAGCAGGACCTCAAATGGGATTCTTGTGGCAGAGGGCTGCAGCCCGCTCCACCAGACCAGCCAATGGAGACTTCCCCACCCATCGGGCTGGTAGGGGCAGTACTCGTTATCTCCCTGGGCAGCCTGTTTTGCTACAATTACACACTGCACACGTACCCTCAAGGGAAACAGCCACGTGTAGAAACGTGTACATTTATTGCCCTCTCAGAGCCAGCATGGAACACTCATGAATGTCACAGGATTCCCATGTGCACATTGCATGGGGAAAACAAATATCTCGAGGCCACGTGCAGACTCTCAGCACCCACGGTACTTTGAGACCAAGAGTGCACGTGGCCGTACCTGCAGGGTGTTCTCAGGGCGAACCACAGGCGACTGAGCTAACCTGCAGTGACCTGCTCCTCTCACCCTCAGGAGTAACACAGCAGAGGACATGGAAGCAGGCAAAGTCTTTGGCTTCCGAGAGATGGAAATATATAAATTTATATAAGTGCTTATAAATATCTTTCTGACCCCAAGTTACTGAAGAAAACATTCTAAAGGTAATCTGAAAATACCCCCAGAACACTCCCCAAACTTCAAACAGCTAAAGAACACCCAGTGCATGAAGGTTTATGCTCACTTTGCACAGAACAACAATAACATGTAAATGTTGTTATTTTTCTGAACTTAAGAAACAGCCGTCAGTATAGTGTGTGTCATGTCATCCCCCCCCTGCCCCGCAGCTTATGGTGATTATGGTAAAATACTCAGCTTTTTGTCTTTATCCAAACTTGGAGCATCGGTGACATATATACAGCAAACTCTTGTCTGAACTCTATCCAAACATCATTTACAGGGAAGCGACATTGGTGCCTCCAGTTCTGCTCAGTTTCCCTGAGTCAGCTGCAGTCGCCTTGACTGAGGCGTGGCAGGTTCAGCTCTGCTTACTTCTGCTCTTGGCACGCCTTGGTTTAAACTAATGGGGAAGCAAATTCCTGGAGTGCATACTCTTAATGTGAGACTGTTGCAATATCAATGACAGTCCATGCATTTACACCATGGGGGATCCGGGCAGAGATAGGATTTGCCTGCGAGTTACTTGAGAGTTTTCAAGAAAGTTTCAAGACCCTTCCAAAAGTGGCTGGCCCTGCAGATGTACTCAGAGGGAGACTCCTGCCTCAGCAGAGAGTGCAAAAATACACAAACCTAGATTTTAATATCGCCCAAGAACACAACAGCATTAATTGGATGCTGTTCCCAAAAGCAAGAAATAGATACCTAAATTTAAATCAACTGAAAAGAAACCATTACTGCAACACAACAGAAGTAGTGCACTACGTTAGTGCTCCCAGTGGAGCTTACAGCCACCTCACTGAGGTGAGTCCCATGTGGGGCTGAGTCCCCAGGTGAAAAAACAACAGAAACAGAAAGCACAGGACTCACATGTCCATGTCCATGTCCACGTCCACGTCCACGTCCACGTCCACATTGCAGCAGTACTGGAATCTCATGCCCACCTCACACCTTCAAATGGCTCCTACCACCAGAGCTGCAGAGCAGCATGGCACCCGGGCTGGATGCAGGCCAGCCCCAGGGTGGAGCCCTGCAACTGCCCACACCCAGGTGCAGGTACTTTGCTGAACCCACTGGAAACGAGCAAGGACTTGACTTTGTTTCAAAATGGCCTGTAGCTCTGTAATACAAAATCCTCTTTTTGTAAAGCTTGTGGACATCATCTACAGTCCACTGAGGGTTCAGTTTTTAGCCTTCACAAAGGCTCCTTCATGGCAGGTGCCTGCTTCATTCTCTAGCATCACACACCAGCTCCCCTGCTGCGATGCAGTCTGCTGATAACAAATATCAGCTCCAGAGCTGGAGTTTGTTTCCTTTAAACATAGGAGATATGAGCATCCTCTCTCTAGAGCCTTAGTCTCTCAGTCCCTGCTTCCTGGCCTGCACTCCCCAGCAAAGGTGTGAGGAGAGCTGACCGCCATTTCTCCAGGCCAGGTTTCCCTGCTGCATGGCAGCATTTCCAAGGCCATGGTGCTGCCTCTCCACAGGGCCGGACGCCCGCCTTCTGAGGAAACGCGCCGAGCTCAATGCACAGGGGGTGTTTTCTGGTTCTGTCAGAGGCAGAATTTCGTATTTTAACAGCCTCAGAGAAAAATATGAAATAAATATCCAAAATAGAGCACTTGTTGCACATGGAGTCCCACAGTGCCCAGAGAACAGCTCACCCAAGCAGAGGCACAAACTCATCTGAAACAGTTTCTTACTTAAAAACTCCCTTCAAGAAGGATGTGTGTTTTTGGCAGGGGTAACCTCCAGCTTCCCCTGCGCTGCGCTGAACCGCTGACCTGACAGGAGCCCTCAGAAATTTGTTTGTCCTTATCTCGCTCCAAGTCTGCCTGCAGGCGAGTTTTGAGGGAAACGGCAGTATCAAGGGGGTCTGCGAGTCCCCTTCTGAGGAAACAAAGTGCGGCTGGGGGGATGAAGCACCCTGCTCCATGCTCTGAAAGCAGCTGAGCAACTCAGGCAGGACGGGCTCTGCTTGCACAGTAAATACCTGCAGCAGCAACTAGTTTCTTGCTGTGACGGATGATCAGGGAAGGCAGCGCACTCTGTGAGCAGGCACACTCCTCCCCGGACATAGAAAAGACCCTCCTGCAGAAAGGGCCTCTCGCGCCCTGATACACTCCAGCGCAGCTCAGCAGAGACACGCAGCCCTCCCGGTCCTCACCCACCCGGCTGGGCCCTGCTCACAGCTGCTTCCCCTCCTTACAACCAGCAGCCCTTGGTGGAGGCACCTGGAGCCCTTCACCTTCACTGGCTCACGCCCTTCACCTGGAGCCCAGCCACCATGCAGCACAGCTCTCACAGCAGAGAAAGCAAATGGAGAGAGCAAACGAAAGGGGTTTCTGGGCAGAGAGAGGCTTCTCCCGAGCAGCAAAAATAATAGAAACAGAATGTCCCTACACCTTGGTAGCAACAATGTCAGTAGTGTTGCCACTTCTCGTTGTTTTGATCATGACTCTCGCTGTATTTGGTGTTTTCACTCTATCCCCAGCTTCCCGAAATCCTGTTGGAATTTTATTTTGAAGAAAAGTCCACAGCTAGTTTCATGACAATGACAAAAAGCTTGGAAGTGTGGTCCATATCTCTGAAAAACCTCGGGAAAAAAAATGCAATGTGCTCTCGTATGTATAAATGCCTGTGTATATCTGCACCTTTTCCTTCTGTTGCAGATAAAGCTGAGGGGGTGCGCAGAAATATGTTGTTGTCTCTGGGCACCTACCATGTATTTATCAAAGCCAAAAGGGAAACAGGGTTTTAAATAATTAGGCATCATACATGTTATAACTATATATATAAAAAATATACAGAGCATTCATATACGTATGCATTCTCATACTGCTTTGATCATTTCTGTTAGGCTTTTAATCCCCCAGTTTAAAAGGGGCCTCTCAAATCTAATGTACAGATTCTGGGAGAATCTATAAATCTCGCATGGAAAGGCTGTAATTAAGAATGGCTTGCGAGAGAGGCATGTGAGCAGCAGGTCGGGTGGACCTTTCATTTGCAGATAAGCTCTCTGAGTAAGTCATTCTTCCCTGATTTATGTTGTAAAATGCACATTAATCTCTTTCAAACAAAACCTAGCTAGAGTTGTATCCTTTCTGAGACATTCAGGGAAATGAGTGAGGAGGGAGGAGTCCAAGGGTAACAGGAATTAAAAATACATGTTTAAAGCCTTTAGTAGGGCATTTCAGCATTATTCCTGTTTCAGTTTGGATTATTGCAACTTCCACTGCTGGAGTATCCAACTCGTTACTCCAAAGAGAAATGCAGAGACCAGGAGAAAAACTTAGGCGATACAAAATGTGAGGTAGGAAGAACAAGAGTTAGGCTGTAGGTGTTTCTGACCACAAGAGCTCATCATCCAAGTTTTCTGTTGGTGTGAACCTGGTATAGTAGTTGTGATGGCTTCCTGTTGCCAAAGATGAGAGCTTTCCCAGTGATCTCAGGGAAATTAATTTAAAAAGGATAAGGAATTGCATTCATATTTTGGGCTGTTGGTCTGATATCATATGAATACAGATTTGATTTTGAAGATATATTTGGTAAGGCTTACAAAACAAGGAGAAATTGGAATCAGGTACTTTTACCAGTTCTTTTACAGTCTGTTAACAGTTACTTCTTTTTTTCATCTCTTGTGTATTTGATAAAATGTAGATCTTGTTATAGCATCACTTTATAATCATTCCTTTATTTCCTATACACAGCAGAGGGATAACTACTGCAGCAGTGGTTTGCAGTGTGGTCCCTGCTGTGATTATTTCTTTGTCTCTGTAACTTTATCTCTGGCTTGGCAACATCTGCTGGAGAGGAGACGATGAGAATCCTTAACATTGCCAGAACACAGGCCAGAAAGCATCATAAACTCTTTCCGATCTGCTTGCTGGATTATTACTTGAAAGCTAGCAAATACAGCATGTGTGTGTGTCGGCCTAGGGGAGGGGTTCAATTACCTGAGATTCTCTGCAGATATTAGCAGTGTCTCGTGGGGAAGTCTCATTTAGTATGCAGAATAAAATTGCTATGGCACTGATCATATGATTTGAAGACTCAATCCTGAAGCAGCACTACTGAAAAGGGGAGGTGAAACTGCATAAGACACTCCGTTCAGACAGCATGAGGCTGTGAGCAGCACACGAATTTTATTCAGTAGGCAGGAGGAGAGCCGCTGGATTGGTCTGTTAGATGTGTAGTCGGGAAACCACAGGAAAGCTTTCTTTCTGGCAAGTCTGCATTTTGTCAGGATGCACCACTGGTGTTACTAGAAAAAAGGAAGCCCGCTGCTACGTGAGATTAAAAGCTAGAGGCAGTGATAGCTACAGAAGATCACTGTGCAACTCATTTGATAACCACCTTAAATACACCCTCAAGAGTGAATTTAACTGTTGGAGAGCACTGGTTCCAAGTGACTGTCTGGAAAGTATGGTGAAAAGGATGCACATTCTGAGGAAGCATTTCACTGACAGCAGAGCAAACTAGAGGAAAACTACCTGCATTGCTGACATTTGGGAAAAATAATACAAGAAAGCATTCTGGTGCCAGGATTCTTGTGTTTTTTTTTTTTCTTCTTGAGTCCTGGAGAGGGATTTTGTAGTCCCCTCCCTGAGGAAGACACCAACCAGAACTCAGAATACTGCAGACTTTCCAAAGAACAGGCATGGTACAAAATGTGATTTTGGTGTTTTTCCGCAGGCGACTCAGCCAAAGACCTGCTGTTGAGGAGCTAGAAAGAAGAAATATACTTAAACGTGAGTATTTTTTTCCTAAAGTATTTTCTATGTGTTTGTTGAAACCAGTGATTGCATTTCTAGAACATATTATTTTTAAATAAACAAATTCATTCACTGGGATTATTTTCTGTACCTAAAAGTTCTAATTTTTCACATGTCCTGGGTTTCAAATACTGCAGGAATCAGAATTTACAACTTGATAAAGGCATACAATTTAGTACAGAAAAGAATGACTTGTTCAAATTGAGGCTTTCAAATAATTTTCATTCTGATTACACTGTTATGGATGTCTAAGAGGGGAATACAGTCTTAGTGTCACAGAGTGCAATGAGAATTGGACTGACATTTTTCAAGATGTGGACTGTCATGACAAATCGTACACTGAATACCACCAAGGCTAAAGTGGAATGGAGAAAGCATCATTGCAGAGGTGTGATTCTCCTAGCAAGTACCTTTGTTGGTATCATTAGAGATCTTCCCAAAGACAAGTCAAAGAAAGATCATTCTGAGATACTAGAGTTATTAGAGGGATAGTTCCAGGCCTGTTATAGATGCTGCCACAGGGGAGTGTTCTCAACATCTCTCAAATAAACACAAGGCAGAAACTTGCAACTCTTTTTCTAAAGATTGGTGTTCTGACCTGGAGATCAAACAAGTGATGAACGTAATCCCTTTCCTTACAAGTGCTGTGAATCCTCTAAGTTAGGGGAAGGTGAGAGAGAGCTTTGAAATTGTCTCCGTTATGGGTCTCAGACAGGAGAAAGGGGAAGGCCATCTGCTTGAAGGAAAAGTATATTGCTTCTGTTATTTTCATGGTCTATTTAGTGTTGAAAGACAAAAACCAGAATGATGTGAACAATAGTTTGTTTCTCATTAAACAAGCATAAAACATAAAGCCACGTAAATTTAGATCATACAAGCAATGCTGCCTATGCTATTTAATTCATATTTAATTATTAATGTGATTGTAATTCTCTGGGGAAAAAGTTATCTACATTTTGTTACCTAAAATTTAATGTCTCAGAACTTTCTTAGTAGTTCATAGAAAAAACCTTATGCTCTTGCTATAGAAGTTATTGGGGATTTCATTTCGCTTTTAACACAAAGGAATTCCACAGTCAACTTATATTTATTGGTGTTTTCAGTACTGTTCCAATGCATACGCCGCATACAGTAAAATTAGATGTATCTAACATGTGCATAGATAAATGAGAAAAAGGATACATTCTTTGCAAATGTGAATGGATGAACTTGGCCTAACTTCACCTGTCATCTACCACAAGAGACAACAAAAAGCAATAACCCAAGATACTGAAATATGTGGGGCCCGATTTTCAAGAGTCAGTATTTAAGATCTCTGAAAATTTGTTTCTTTGGGTTTTTTCCTGGCTAAGGAAGAGATGATCTCTACTGAAAAAAAATCTGTTCCTTTATGTTTACTTTTTGAAGTGTGCTGGTTACATCCTTAATCTGGGTTAAACTGACCAGCTTCAATAATAAAAAAGTTTGAATACATTCATATAATGAGCTTAGAGAGAGATAAAGCAGAAAGAAGATAAAGCGGAATTAAAGATATTTCCTGAATGCCAGCTAAACATACTGGTCTAGATTTGTATCTCATTTAAAGAGCTCCCGGCATGGAGCAAATTTATTGACTTCAGTTCAGTTGCTCAGGCTTTATACAGGTTCAACTGAGATCAGAACCACTTTTATTTTATTTACCTCTTCCATTATATAAAAAGCTAGGTATCTTGTAAAGAGCTAAGGTCATCACTTAGCTGTGTCAGTTGTAACCTTAAAAGGCTGGACGGATGCAACAACTCTAGTCGAGTTTTGAGTGCATTTGGAAATTAGTAAAGTCTTCCTTTATTAATAGGGATATTGACATTCTTGTTATGGACTTTAAATTAAACACCTGGATTGGGTCTGACATGCAAAGCTGTAGCAGTATAAACGCCCTTCAGTGAAATCACTACAACCTCCTCCAGGTTGTAAGGGTTTGTACAGTTGCTTCCTAAGTTTCCTAACACCTTTGAAGTTCATTATACATACTGCTAATGGAAGCAAAGCTGCTTTAAGGCCTAATAATTCACATTTGTACAACTCTGTCAAAATGAGAAGCATACTGCAAGTGCCTAAGTGCAAATTCTATGTTATTTTAAAACAAATCGCGGTAAGATTAAAAGTGACTTCTTACCTCCCTTAGGGAGATGTTTCTGAGATAAAAGTAATACTTAAAAAGCAACCTTAAAGCCATCACCTTCTTACAATTTTGTTGATCTTCTAAGTCCTTTAACTATAGAAACACTGCTGGTTTACCACAAAGCATGAAAAGCGTATGAACTAAAATCACGACCCAGGTGTTCACGTGTTCTTCCTGGATTCAACAGAAAGCTGTCATTCCCATTGAAGAAGGCAGCGTCTCTTAAGTTACGCTGTACAATCTCCAGTTCATTCTTAACATCAGGAATTGTTTTAGTGTCACGCGCACCTAAGAGTTCCCTGAATAACTCACAGAGCAGCAAAGTGAATTACAGTACCGCACATGCCGCTTCATAATTGGGAGCGTCTCTCTACTGAGATTTATAAAACCAGCCCTCACTAATCAATGGATCTAAGTGTAGGCAGAGTGATGTTGATGGGAAAAACCTCTCTGGTTTGTCTCTCCAATAACGCCTGAGTTTTATAATGCCCTTGCTAGCATTTCCTATCACATCTTGTTTTATTTTT
>VYZW01061798.1:2968-27734 GCA_013401315.1 Balaeniceps rex | reverse complement strand
AACCTGAGATCAGTTAATCCATGTATGCTTAAGGAGAGATATATTTTATATGGCAAAGGAGGAAGCAATGGCATCATGAGCACTTTTCTGGCTCGTCTAAAACCTCATTTGGTTGCTTTGTAACTCATCCTGTGGAAAAGCTCTGTTGAGACACAGTCCTAGGTTTCAACAGCAGGGAATGTTGTATTCTGAGTTACTGCCTTCTCAGGTGAGGGAATTATTTTTTAAAAAAAAAGACAATTCAGAGTCCTTCTTGATGGTTTTCAATCATTAAAAAAAAAACCCTAGTGTTTTTAAGAGCAAGCAGGATCTACAGGCCCTGTTTCTAGGGAAAATTTCTATGGGGCTATTTACTTTGTATTACTTAACCTTTTAACCCTTATTTTAATTTGGCTTTTCTTTTCTTTCTGGAAATGTTGATAATTGTCAAGCTAGCTTCCCAGATTCCTGAGTGGCAGTATTTCAGTGATGGGTCAGCTTTCTATAAATAATGTTTGTAAGATGATTGCATTGAAAGACCATATGTATATTTCTGAAAAGAAACCAGTGAAAATGGTGCTAAAAATCAAAGGCAATTAATAGGGTCATTAAGACTGATAGATTTTATGGCTGCCTATAAAGATGAAATATAAAACAAAATTACTAGCCTTTTGAATTTAAAAAGAGATCTGGTAGGTGAAGATGAAGCAAAATTGAAACATCTGCTACTTGCAGGTAAGGTTAAAATAATCTACATTTCACCCTCCCACTGAAACAAAAAATTACCTTTGCCAGTTGTCATTCAGGCACTCCAAATCTGCCACTTTATGTTCCCTGTTAAATCATTTTCTTTCCATGCACTTTGAGGGTGGAAATATACACCCTTAAATGATAGGTAAAAAAGCAGATGATGCAACTGCACTTAGGGTGAATAAATGTTGCATCGAGGTGCTGTCTGCAGGCTTAGGAGGCAAAATTTTCTATTGAAATAGGAGAAAGCATTTCTGAAATCTCTGTGGGTGAAATTCACCCCCAGAGACAGGACAAGGCCCATGCATGATGTGCATTCCTCGTGACCTTGTCTGGGGACACTCAGATGCCTGGATTTGTGCTTGCATTTCAAGAAGGGTTGAATATTGGCCTCGCCAAATAAAATACAGCTCAAATCTGTCCATACACAGTTCTGTGTTGAGGTGCTGGTACCTGAATCTCACAGGAAACAAAGTAATTTCTAGCTTTTAAAAATAGAAACAGAATAAGTTTGACCTACTTAAAAAAGATTCAATGAAAATAAAAACAATTGTCATGTTGTATTAGATCCCATTAGAGTATGGAATGAGGGAATTCAGGGGCTGGGGAGTTTTGCTTCTTCCCAACACTGATTTTTCCAGTCATTTTAGTAGGGTTTCAGGAGGCAAATGCAGATGGGAAGCATGTGAGGTTCGGGTGAGATTGCAGGGGAGTGTGACTGAGGGGAGCACTGTTTCTGATCCCTGCAAAAGCAACTTGTGCATGGAGAGGACAACAATAGCAAAGGGTGCTGCACCATCCACCTTCAATGGGGCTGTTGGTTTGATCTGCCCGTCCGCCTTGTGCAATGCTCATCATCTCCAGGCACTTTATGCTTCAGCCACACAGAAAACCCCATCTGCTCCATTTAATGATTTCTGTTTGATGAATTTTTCTGTATTCATAAAGGGAGATGCTGTCACAAGGGACAGCCTCAAGCACACCCACCCGTACAATCTTTATCAAGCTCCCAGCAATAATCATTCAGGCTCTGCTCCTAATATAGCACAAGCCCCGTAGAATCATGGGTTCACTGGCAGCAGGCTTCTGATTCCTTCATAAACTGTAATTCTGATGCTGCAAGTTTAATTAAGTACGTGGCAGTTAATCAGCCACTGAAAACAGGGGCCTCCACTGGGGAATTACCTGAGTGAAAACAGACCAAACATGAAGGGGCTCCCTTGAAACTCTAGCACTCGTTGTTCAATGGTGAAATGGAAAGAAAGTTATCAAATAAAATCTGTTTGCTTGTGGCTGTACTGTGACAGCTTTGTTAGTCCTAACAGATGACAAGGATTATTCAGTCAATATAGATTTACCCTGAGAGTTTTGCTGTTTTCAGGCACCTCCAGGAAAATGACAGCCATTAAATATGTACAAAGGCCAGTCCAAGGCCTATGGCCTCTAGCTTTAAGCTGCTGCCTTTTCTGAGTTATGTCAGGATCAATTTTTTCTAATAGATATCACTTATCCTACATGATAATCAGCCTATCATAGTCCATTGATTACATGACACTCTGATTTAGGTCTGTTCTAGAAGATAAGAAACACAGGGAAATCTCTTGCCTCGATTGTCACGGAATTAAAATCCTCTTTTGGAACTTTTCCCTGAAGTTATTTTATATGCACAGAAGCCAAGGGAGCTGTTTTGCCTGGTTCCCCTCTCTTGTACATCACCCTCACTCCCATGTAGCACCCTGGAATCACAGGGAGCCACAGCTGAAGACTTGGGTCCACTACCTTTATGTCATCTCATTTATGGAAAGGTTGTCTGAGGCTCGTCCTGTTGATTAGCACTGATGGTTGTTCCAGTAAGAGCTGATGTTTCATTTTGAAGGCTCTGCTAGCCTTGATAACATCATATTTAGGAAGATCCACAGTTTGGGATCTGAGTCAGGTGAGTGCTAGATGTGATCAAACGGAAACTTGCAGAACTACAAAGACAACTGCTGTTACAAGCTAAGCATGAGATGACATCTTATTTTTACATGACTCCAAATATCATATTTTTATTTCTATTAACAATGGTTTCTTGAAGCATCTTGCTGTTAGTGCTGCTATGCTTATTGTGGTGCTGGGGTTGAGGTTTCCTGTTTTTCATGGTATTCAAGAAGGCTCAAGGAAGGCATTCCAGAGCCATTCCAGTGCTCTTTGCTGAACGAGGACAAGATCACTGGATTCATACCGGGGAAAGCTAAGAAAAACGCCCTCAGCTTGTATGTGAGACTGTTGTAAGTGATCCTTTAAACTGTCATCTAGGTATTTATACACAAGCTTTTACTTCCCATCAGGGTTGGAATTAATCTTGTATATCTTTTTCTATAGAACAGTCTTCTCTCTTTGGGTCTGTGGATCCTACTGGAAGTCTTACAAAAACTTGGCAGAACGACATAGATTTTGCTAAACATATGATAGTGTGTCTTTGTTTCGTTCTGCAAATCACAGATAGACATCTGAAACTACACCAAGCAGCCTAACATTGCTTTTTCCAATAAGTAATTGCTACAGTTGCCACATGGCAGGGATACAAGTCCCAAATGAGAGGCAAAGCATCTATACATAATCTCTTTAAAAATGTGGTTTACTCTGTGAAATTTACTGACAAAGATGTAACATAAAAAAGTTTCAGCTCGTGAACATACGTGGATTTGGAGGTTTTCTTAGTCAAATATAAAATTCCATCATCTAGTAATATTTTTTTCTAACTTGCATTAAGAGGAATATTTAGAAGTGCACTTTATAAACAGTAGTAGACACAAACTTCAAATACAGTGGTTTACATCCTGTCTTTTCTGTTTTGTTTAGAATGTGATATGCTGCAGTTGTCATTCAACATATTACAAAATCTTGATTTTCCTATGTAGGGGTTTGTATTCTTGACTTTTCAAAGGCAGCCACAAAAGCAGTACCATGTGCCTTTCAGATATTTCTGGCTACCTAGCCTTGAGACATAGTGAGATAGCATAGCAATCTTCTACTTCCTGACTGCATCAAAAAAAAAAAGAAAAAGGAAAAAAAATAGACCTGTCTACTCTATTTATATTTCAGTATGCTTCTGTTAAGGTTTTTAACTCATTGCTCATTCAGATTCCAAACTGGCAGTACGGTAATTTTCAGAGCAAAATAAAAAGTTTTATATCCAGATGTGTAGTTGGAATAGCTACAAGACCCATTTGTCATTATTGCTTTTTGCATACAGTCTTGTCTTATGATTCCTTCATCTTTCAAACTGTGCTTCTAACTGAGTGTAATAATTCTCAGTCTTTATTGACAATTTTATTATGACTATAGATCAAATATATATGGGAGTTTTGTGGGTTAAGTAGTTTGTTTTCATCACAAAACAATTTGTAAACGTAGCAGAGCTCTGATTTCAAAAAAGAAGAGGGTGAGAAATTTATTTTACTATGTTAAAGAGCATACTGGTGTTCACTGGGGAACCTCTGGTTTCTCTTTCAAGGCCCAGTTAACTTTATTTTCTGTAGCTTTCACCATTTTTTTAAGTGTTTATTTTGAAATTTAAAAAAAGATCAAGGTGTTATAGATCACATCAGTGTATGGGAGTAGCTAAAACTGTACTACATTAAACTCTATTAATATATAAGTAGAAATACTAAAGAAAATGATGCTACTATACTTTCTAACTATCAAACAAATCAAATCTATGTTTCATGTGAGAAAATACAATGAAGTCCAAATATTATGGGGAAAAAAGGCATTTTTGTTTCACTAGGTGTACATGTTAAATAATCAAAGGATTCAACATGACAATATGGTTATAGATAGTTATCTTAAGTGCCTTCTGTGGTGAGGAACCAAAATTAAGAACTTGAACAAAACATGATACATGAAAGTGCAGGTTCTACAAACACTGGGTTGCTTATTAAAACTACTTTGATCCCTCGTTTCTTTGATATCCTAGGTCTTATAAAGAATTCACTTTCAGGGGTAAATATAGGTAGTTCAGAGAGACTTTATGACATACTGTACATACTGCTGTTCCAGAGACACTTTTTAATTAAGGAAAAAAAAAATCCAGCAAGAGAAAAATGCTGATAGACTCACTATCAACTGATGTTCATTTCTAACTGCTGATTATTTTGGTGTAACCTATTTGAATAACGCTCTTCTCGGAAGCAGGTCAGGCTTGGGAATCTGAACAGATCTGCTAACATTCCAGATTAGCAGGATAAGACGTGGGTTCACTCAGCAGATGGGGTATATGGTTGTCCCTAAAGGGATCACTTATTTGCTTGCTTCTCTGAATATTACCCAGGCACCCGCTGGAAAAGCTGGATTTTTGCTGCTGTTCACTACCTTGGTTCCCTGAGCAGGACTGCAGGGAATTCTCAGAGAAAAGAAGAATCAATATTAATAACATTTATTCTCTTTTTCAAATCACTTTGAGACCCTGCTTTCTAGTCACCGAGGCTTGCATGAGACTGGAGATAGTTCTGATGAAAATATATGATGCTATTTTCAAATACGCTGCTCCAGTTCTTACCTTTATTCTTTAAAACTACTGTCAGCAAATCAAGGGCAATATTACAGATCCTGCTCAGATTCTTGTGTTTCAGAAATGTGGGTTCGGATCGTGACTTTTCTGTGAGGCTTTTCTGTGTAATGGGCAGATGCTATACCTGGTGCTGTGATGTGAGGCTGAGTGGTGGGAAAGATCAAGTTCAGGTAATAGACTATGGTTTCTTTGTAATAGGTAACTGCATTGTAGGCCAAACCTTTATTTTATAAACTTCAGCGGGATTGTCTTCTAGCAGCCCAAATGGTTCAATGGCCCAAGAATGTGAAAGGTTTGCTTCTAATACACCCCATTTCTTCAGGTTTTGAATGCTATGTGGACAAACAGGTATGGCTTACATGTTGGGAGTCAAGTGATTTATCAGGTGACATAAAATTCAGATTTGAAATGAACCAGTGAAATACAATCTTGATAATGCCCTGGGTACTTAGGGAAAAAGGGTTCTTGTATCATTTTGGTCAAAGGTGCTCTAAACACAAAAAATGCATGTGATCTGAAGCTGGGTGCTTGTCGTGGTTTAGCCCCAGTCGGCAACTAAGCACCACGCAGCCGCTCGCTCACCCTCCCCCTCCCCGGTGGGATGGGGGAGAGAATCGGAAGGGCAAGAGTAAGAAAACCCATGGGTTGAGATAAGAACAGTTTAATAATTGAAATAAAATAATAATAATAGTAATAATAATTATAATAATAATAATTGTAATGAAAAGGAGAACGAGAGAGACAAACAAAACCCAGGGAAAAGAAAACAAGTGATGCAACCGCTCACCACCCGCCAACCGACACACAGCCAGTCCCCGAGCAGCGATGGCTGCCCCCCGGCTAACTCCCCTCGGTTTATATACTGAGCATGATGTCATATGGTATGGAATAGCCCTTTGGTCAATTTGGATCAACTATCTTGGGCTGTGCCCCCTCCCAACTTCTTGTGCACCTGGCAGAGCATGGGACGCTGAAAAAGAAAGTCCTTGACTACTCTAAGCATTACTTAGCAACAACTAAAACATCAGTGTGTTATCAACATTCTTCTCATGCTAAATCCAAAACACAGCACTATGCCAGCTACTAGGAAGAAAAGTAACTCTAACTCAGCTGAAACCAGGACAGTGCTGAAAACACATTGCAGTGTGGAGTCTGGAGGCATTTTCATGTTTCCAAAAACTAAGTACATCCCTTAGTACAGGTTCACTTGTGATTTCTTTACAGGCAGAGCTCCCGGTTCCTTTGCTGTAAATGCCATTGTACATCTTTGAGCTGAAAAGAAGTCTCTGGCAGCAGCAGAACACCTATGACACCCAATTAAGCAGCTCTAATTCAATCCATCCATGTGCACCAATTACACACAGAGGCGTTTGGTGAGAGTGCAAATCTCCACACGAATGCTTGGCAAGCCAGGTGTCTATGTATCAAATATCAGCTGTTGGAGACTGTAGCATCTTTGTGAAATGCCCACACGTGCAAGTGCATCTCTGTAGAGGACAAGATTATCCTAGCCTTAATCTGTACTTGAAAAATAATGTAGAAATTTCCCCTCTTTCCTGGGTCTCCTCATGTTCCTATTCACTAGATCACGCTGCCTTTCATTAATGAATTACTTGTCCAATAAACTGCTGTACTTTAATTGATCTATTAATCTAAAGGATAACTATGACTCAGCTTAGTAATATTTTGAAAACTATGGTAAGATATTTGTCAAAGTTTTGTGAATCTGCAAATCACTTCTGTGATCAACCTATATTATCTAATGCAATTTCTGTAATAAGTTTATAACTTCCATATTCAAGGTCTTTGAAATAGTTAATGAAGCTCCTTTTGGAGATTATTTATAGATTTGTATTTAGATCTGTGTAAAATTTTGTCATAGTTCTTAGAATAATACTATTAAACAGATGTCTGTCTTCCCTCTTTAAATCCTCCAGTGTTTTGGTGGATAGCAGATGATGGACAGCTAGGAAAAAAGAGAGTTTTGAACCAAGAAAAAGATTTTTTTTTTTTTTTTTAAATTATAGACTCTACTTTCTGTCTTCAATATCTCATTGTGATCAAGAATTTAAGATCTCCTTTTGAAAGACTTTTATATTAATAAACCATTTCAGACATGTTTAACCACCTCACACATAATAGAATTCCTTCAGACACAGAAGACATAGAAGTAATGTAATTTTCCTTGAGTTTTTATATCATCGCTTGAGTATGCAAGCTCCACATTAATTGATACTTGAAAATACATGTAATTTGTCATTGCCAGATAGAGGGGAACCAAAACAACCTGCCTGTAAATGCAATCCTGTTTGGGGTAGGTCTTTGGAGTGTGCTTCACTCTTTTTTCCCCTCTTTTATTTGAGTGACTTAGATCAAACATTCAAGCACCGTCTGTAACTAATATTGTTTCCTGGCCTAAACAGATAATTGCCCTTCTGGATGTATAAAAGATGTCTCACGGAGCAAAGTGAAATATCATTAATAAAGGAGAATGATTTACTCACGAATTCTTCAAGAAGTAAGATTAATAAGCCATCCCCTGGTGTTAGATATAATCTTCAGATCTCTCTTCACGGCATGACTTATTTTTGCAACAACTGCACTATTCAATCATTAATCATTACACTCAGTGAGCAGTTTATCTGTGCTAATGTACATGCTATACACAAACAGCAACTCTCTTTTACGTTTGATGAAGGTGGAGGAGCAAAAGGTAGGCTCTACAGTGTGATGTGAATGAAATAAAATGAGGCTGCCATATGATACATACGTTTTCATTCTAGATATAGCAACTTCAGTTAGAAGCTATCTCTTCCCTAATGAAAGCAAGATTGCATTTCAATGTGGAGTAATGGTTGTAAGGGAGGAGAAAGTGTGTGTGTGTGTGCACCTTAAAAATATATCCGCTGTCTTACCTATTCTTGTGTGACTAGAGAAAATGAGACACAGCTTTGGCTCTTACCAGTGTGCTGATAAAGTAACCTGCATTACCCAAAGCAGTTTAGCTACACCAGCAAAGAACTCTATGTGGGCTAATTTACCTTGACTTTAAAGATATTTTTACATGGTGCAAGCCTGAGCATAGACCATTTCAGAGATGAACCGGAGAGGGGATGAGAGAACTGCTTTGTTTAGCAGTTGTTAGCCGATTTTGGAGCCTGCACGAGCCCTGTGGGTGTTAGCAATCTGTGTGAGGTGGGGTGCATAGCAGGTCCCCCTTCAATTTTATTACTAAAAATGATACGGCAGTAAACTGAGCATTGTACATACCAGAGGGTTTTGTCATAAGTAATAGAGCTCAACTCCATTAGCAGTGACAGAATAGCGCATACCACCCAGTCCAGTTCAGAGTTTGTCTTCCAGCAAATTCCTCTCGCTTTCGCTTCATCTTTAGAAAACTGACTTCCCAGACAACTAATGAACTAAAGTAGTAAAACTGTCATCAAAGAGGAGACTCCTGAGTTCAGGATATAATACTTCTGAGAGACCTGGACCCATAATTATAACAAAAGAAGAAAGATTATTAGCTTCATACAATCTGACATAAATGTAAAATTTATCTCTTATTTTAAAATCCAGTTGGTTTTCATATGCAGATATCCACCACCACCCCCAGATACACAAATCTGTTCTGTTTCATTTGTTTCTTCTAAGGACTAGCAATAAAGATGTCTAATATTTTGTTATTTTTCTTATTGTGGATGCTGACAGCCATCCAACAATTTGGTTATGGCTGTATGCTTGTATAGATTAATAAATTGCTCATGATTAGGAGCTCATTGTCTATTCCCCCAGTGTTCTCCAACAAAAAAGCAACTGAGGGAGAATGGAGCAGGGAAGCACGAATCTGGTCTCTAGAGTAGGTCTGCTATTCTGCAGGTAATACTGCATCTGCACTGAGTGGAGAGGAGTGTGGTATGAGATGAGGTGAATCCTGCACTGGTAAGGCCAGCAGATGAAAAAAACAACAGTGGAGGAAATGTCAAGTTTTGTTTGGCTCTTCTCTGCCCCTGCCTAAGCCTTTTGGTGAGCGAAAAGAGCTCAAGACTTCTGTAGTGGAGAAAGATGGTCTGGTGGTGACCTTAAGAGACGGAGGGAAAGTGAAAACACATGGTTTTAAGTGACTGTTAGCATTTTAGAGAGATAGCATGAAACACAGAGGGGAAAAACTAAACGTAGGAAATAGCTCTTGCATTTCCACATTGCATTATTTTGAAGTAATTGAAAATGTTCCATTGATCTTGGTTTTTTTCCCAGCAAAGAACTTGGTTTTCAAAAACATTTTTATTCAAGCCAATACCTATATATAGGGAATCTTTCCTAATGACTGGATATTGTTTAGTAACACGAAGGGAAATTTTGTAATAATTGTTGCCTTACATCCCAGGCTCACCTTTCATGAAGAATCTCCAAGTATATATTATAAATATTAATTGGTATAGTAGTAGAGTAGCATTCTCATTGTGCAGTTAAAGCAAGGCATGGTGTATAAGTAAATCTGAACTGGCTCTGGGGAAAACCCTCTTTTATATGCTAAGGTCCCACAGATGAGGAATTTTAAGCTATTTTTTATCCATTGGCTTTCTGGTGAGGGCATGCCCAGTCCTTCCATTGGAGGGCTGCTCGGTCACCCTGCCAGTCCTTCAGCGTCAGCTCATTTTCTGCACGCAGTGGTGCTTTGTGGTGCTTTGTGGTGTGGCAGAAGAGCTCTGCAAGCCAAAAACCACTGCAAAATGCTGTTCTCTGCTGGGCACTTCTGGTCCCAGCTGTCGCTAGAGGGATGGGGAGGAATCAAAGCGTAGGCATCTAGCATAGCCTGCTGCGTGACTGCAGTTTTGAGCTGGATAATACATACCTATTTCAGCCATTTTTATTTCTTCTATTGTCTAATTAAATTAATGAGATGGTATCCTCCCTCTCTTTCCTTGATTACTTATTTTGAAAGGATTTCTGAAGCTTTTTCTTACTGGCTAAATGCCCATGGAAACTTTAGCTGAGGATGCTCAATTATTCTGGAAAGACCTGACTCTTTCCTGGTGAGGTACCTGACCCTAATAGCAAGGTACTTAGTAAAGTGGAAAATGGTCACATCATCTCCATTTTCAGTAGGAGTGGTGGTACTGGCTCCTTCTTCCTTCCAGTGGATGTGAATGTCATATAATTATCATATAATGTGATTGTCTAGCTTCTACCAACATCCACCCAGAAAGTGTGAAAATTAAATGTGCACTGCAGCTATTGAATGACTTTCCAGTTACAGAGAACTATGCCCTAGTTTGGATCAAGGGCCATGTTCAGATCCATGAGGTTTATGGTGGGTTCCCACAGTAATACCAAATCCCTGTTTGTGAACGAGAGAATCCTAGTTTGGTTCGTATTTACAGACCACACTGTCATTACCACTGATGCAGTATCAGCTATGATAATTATCACTGTGCCGTCAGCTTCAACAGAGCAGACATTTGTCTGATCCACGTGGAGGGTTGCCAAGTTGGCTTGTGGTATACTTGCTGACATTAGATGGCTTTTTTCAGCTTGGATTGCACCAACACCCATTCATGTTAACTGTGAAGGAATTAGTGTGGTTAAAGTGACGTTTCTGGTGTTGTCTTGTGAAATTTGAGTTCTGAATTATGAATTACAGTAATATGACTTCTGTTCCATTTAGTGACTCGGTGGAATGTAACATGAAGATATTTTGACCTTTTTTGGCAATTGCAACTTGGAAAAGGTGGTAGCTGTAGATAAAATTAGAGGATACTCTCATGTTAACAAACTAAAAGTTGCAAAGTCTGGTTTTACAAAGTAAACTTTCACTCTTCCAAGCTGCCTGGTGATCTACTCTGGTTTGTGGGTTTTTTTCCAATATGTTACCTAAAAATCCTTTCCCTTAATTGGCCTCGAGAAAACCCTCTTCACAAAGAATTTTTACTGTGGTTTAATTTTTATTCAGTTGGAGAAAATAGAATCTATCTGATTCAGAAGAGCAGTTTTCTCTGATATTAGTTCTTATTGCACATGTGTGTCAATAGTAAGGGGTTTTTACAGTCTTTAGCACTGTCCTCTTTTCTTCCAGCTGCAGATTCATGGGTGTTTTTACCAGCGGTTTTAGTGGGAGGAGGATTGAGCCAATATTTCTGAAAATCCCAACTGGGACATTTTTCCATGTAATAGCCTGGGACTGAGCCACATGGAGAAATCAAGGAGTCTGTTTTCCCTGTATAATTGAGAATACCACTCAGGAGCTAGAGATAGGGATGGAAGAAAAAAAAAAACCCTGGTTGCGTGCAATCTAGTGAAATAGGTTTGTTGGTCAATAATTCTGGAAAGATAGCTTTATCTTTCTAAGTCAAGTCAGAATACAGATGTTAAGTGCTGCCTCTCCCAACCCAATCACTGGAGTAGGGCTTACAGCTCCCTGCTACAGCATTGAATCTTGGGTAGGGTAAATATACGCACTGACTTGACCTCATGAGTTCCTTTTATAGTTCATTTTCATCACTGTCCTTTATGCTGGTCTCTGTGGGATCATGGAGCAGATCCAGCCTAAGCAGCAGAGGAGGGGCAGGATCTCCCTTGTGGGGCTGTTAGGGCTGCATCCGAGCAAAGCCTCTTAAGGATTCAGACAGGTTCGCCTGGGCTTACAGTGGGAGAAAAATTCACCCTGCAAATAAAGAGCGATGACCGCTGTAGCTCACAGGATTACACTGAGCAACTTAATTATGTCGAGCACATGTTCAAGCAATATCTGTAGGTAACATATGTGACATCAGAGCCAGAGGTTCCAAAAAGTGGGTTCTATATTTTGGTAGACTGTAAACTTGCAGATGATAGCAGGCATTAATCTAGTTAACACAAAAAGTGAATACATCAGTTATCCCATGGAAAACAGAGTTGTGTCCTGCAGTTGACATCAATCACTGGAATGGATCAATGTTTTTCAATAAGAAAATGAACAAAGATATAATTTCTTGCCAAAAGGATATTTCTGCTGGAAATAGTGGTTACTGGCAACTTTTTTGTTTTCACTGAAAAGCCCAAGACTGAAAATTCTTGATTTCCAGCCTGTCAGTTAAAACACAAAAACTTTTATAGAAAAACTTCTGTGAAAGCATTGTTCTCATTAATATCTCTTGTGAGAACAAACACCATTTCCTGCTTGACTTAATAGTTTCTTAAATTAAGAATTTTTACCTGTATTTCACTTGTAGGTAGGTTGTGCCCTGCTGTTACTGAGAGAGCTGTGATATGTCTGCTCTAGGACATGCCGAGCTGGCGATGCTGTCTCGGATTGCCAGCACGAATGTTTTGAAAGTGCAGAAGGACAAATTCAGATTCAGTTGTGTGAAACTTCAGTGAGTTAACTTCACTGTTGTTTCTCTGGATTCATGAAGTGTAACGGGCCATGTATCAATAATTTTAATTCACAGAAGAACTTGTATATGTTTAGGTCCTCCAAGCAGTGCTGTAAGAAGCAATGCCTATTAAGCTTTCTAAACTAGTTAAACTAGGTCAGAGTGAGGGAAAACTGTACCAACATTATGATTAGAAGGCACCAGTATAACGATCCTAGATAGCATTGTCGTCTTTGTTCCCACAAGTCACTGCCTAACAATATGGTTATTTTGGCTCTGTGACTTCTTAAAAAAAAAGGTTTGTCCACATCTTTACAAAAAAATTATCAGCCCTCTCTTCCCCTCTTCCCCCATCCTACTAGATTACACATTGTTGCTGGTTTGCTAGAAAATAATTGTGCACATTTTCATTCCATTCTGTCTCTTTTGCCCTTTATTTGAATTACTAATGTCCCTTCTGTTTCCTTGTAAGGGTCTGTATGTTGACTGGTAAGGACTGCGTCCTTACCAAATGCAAAATTGTAGCTCCCCTGAAATGTTGCCAGGAAAATGTTTGCCAGTTTTGTTTTTTTTTTCACTGGGTTGATTTCCCCCCCCTCCCTTTTCTGGTGGGGGAAGAGAGTAAATGACGCACCCAGGATTTTATGATTGGCTCTAATTAGTTTTCGTAACAATGAAAGAGTCCCTGTTGCATGAATATTAAATTTTGATGAAGCTTTTTTTGAGGCTGTAGATTTAAGACAGCTTGGTTACCAGAACTACTCTACTCTGTGTCAGCTCTCTGTGACATACTGAATATTATAATTTCTATATTTGCTACTCAGATGTCATTCAATATTAATATGCAAAATACTCATTCTCTTTAAAAATAATGTTCTTATTGTATGATTTATTTGATGTGGAGCTCAGAGTTTTGTCTTTTCTCACATAAAATAAAGCGCCTTTCAGAGCGAGACGATCTGTTTCTTCCTGTACGTGTGGCACAAAATGTCAACATTCTTCCTGTCATTCTCAGACTCAGTGAACAGTGAAGCAAACATCAGGCACTGCTTGCATTGGGAGCAGTGGGGAACTACTGAGTTTTTGTGTTCAGAAATGTGTGCCATGAACCTGAAACGTTCAAGGATTTGCAGGCACTGCAAAAATTTCTTATTCTTCCTCCTGCAACTCCTGAATTCTTGAAACTTTGATCTGTAATTTTTGCCCCTCAGATTTGGATCTTGCGGCTGTAGTCTTTGTGCTTGCAAAAAATACAGGGTCAGACTTCTGGTATTATTCCTGCATTCGGCTCTTCGTTTTTCACATAGTGGCTCTAGACAGAACTTGCTTTTTATACGCTTCAAATCTCTGGGTGTAATCCTATAAACACTTATATACTACATTGCTTAATTGTAACCATCTACATAATCCCATAAAACCGCTTGATGAAACTGCTTACATAACAAACATTGGAGTACATATATAAATGTTACCATTACATGTTATCCCGCTCTACTAAAACTAGTGCAAAAATCTCATCCACTTCCCCAAGAAACAAGTTGTTGTCCGAAAAGACACATGCAATTTAAGCTTCCCTGGGAATGAATCTAATTGAGAGCACTGCTTTTACTGCAGGGGCTAACTGAAACACACTGGAATCTGCTGAGGGCCTGGTGGGGGTGAATAACTCTGGACTAACTTTGAGTATTCGGAAAAATCTGGTTTATGGAGGAATTTGCATGACAAGATTGTAACAAAACACAATGGCGCGGTCAATTACAAGAATTTGAATCTAGTGAAATGACCTGAATTGCAGCACTCCTAGAGTGAGCACTGGGGCTCACTGAGAGGTTGAACAGCTGACTGTTCCCTCGGTCATCAGCTTCCCAAAGCTGGGGATTATTTGGACAGTTCTCCATGCCTTTGAAATCCAGAACTTGTTATCTGTTAATAATATATTAACCGTGTATCATATTCATGTACATTTTGGAGGGTTTCCACGTTCTTCTTGAAGTTTGGTAACCAGAACTGGACAGCTTTTCCTAATAATACCTATCAGTGTTATGTATAGGTGCATTATTTCAAACGCACTTTTTTTCATCCTTGATTCCTCTCGTTGGATTTGAACCAAATCCCATTGACCATGCAAGAAGACTTGCAGTATTTGACTTTGTAAATGTTAATATTCTTATTCCTAAAATCCACTTTAGGATTTACATGTTAGTTACCTGAAATTGCTGCCATTTTCCCTAATGTTGATGAATCGGGTTCTCCTTTTTAAAAAAGTGAAATAAGGTAAAGGCCTCAGGATAGAATTTGAAGGTTTTAAATATTCTTGTAGACTATTATGAACTTGAGATTTACATCCACAGTCTTCATTGTCATCTATAATGCTATGTGGGTTTATTTCAAGCCAAAGTAGGATTTCTTGTTGTACAGCAGCCAATGGCTTTTTTCCCTTACTTGGATATGTTTTACAGTTGTTTCCTTTTAATATATCATTATGCTGAGAAATTTGAAACGGTTAGTTCTTAACACAGAATACAAACCCTAAATGTGTTGGGGGGGGGCATTATTATTATTATTATTTGGAAGCCATACAAAAATTATGGCCAGCACTATTATAATCCAAGGGAACACATTGGATTTAACAATGCAAATTACACATTTGGGGACGGATTCTTTATTCCTTACAGGAAGAATTCAGAATTCTTATACAATGACTGTGCACCTCTCCATGGGAAGGGGAATAAACAAAGCAAATTAAAGTTAAAGCAATGTTGGTTTTGTTGTTTGATTTGCTAGTAATCTGCCTCCAAAGTGAGTTCATGGCTTAATCAGTAGTGTGAGTGGACTGCTATCTGGATAATTGTCTAGGGTCCAGTATGTCACATCAAATTTTTGTTAGTATCTCAGCCAGCAAAACCAGTTTTGGTTTCTTTTTTTTACTGTGACATACCCTATTTGTGAGACTTTATGAGAAGGCTGTGACCCAGTAAAGTTACATTCTGAAAGAGAAGATAGAAGCAAGTTAATGAAGAGAAAATTGGCAAGCAAAGCAATGTGATGCAGCTGTCATAGGAAGCTCCTGTTTCTTGGGGAGGTAGAAAGTTTGTACTTAGGAGGTAAGGAGAGAGAAATGGAAAGAAATAGAGAGGAACTGAGCTGGAAGGGAAGAAAGAGGAAAAGAGGACAAGGAAAGCAGGCCTGGCGTGAAGTTCAGATGAAAAGTCCTTGTACACTTGACACTGTTGTCTACAAGTTGTGGTCAACTGAATCCAGCCCAGAAGCAGTTTATTTAAAGCAGCAAGGCGTTGTGGCTGGGTAGGTCCTGCTGAAGGACCAGGCTTATTCTAGCACAGTTACTGGAAGACAAGCAAAGTTTTAGTCCTTCTTCCTCTCCCATCTCCGACTGATGCTGCTCATCATGGCACATGTTCCCACTGCGTGTGGTCAGGTTGCATAGCTGTGTAAACATCCTACATTTAGAACAGCTTTGTGTCCAGTCCCATTAGCTCATAATAACTGTGAACCTCTTTCTAAACCCAAAATACTATCTCCACCCGTTATTGTACCAGCTCCTTGGCACTATCCCCAGGAACTACTCTCCATCCCACATGGGGGGATGGGAGAAAGGAAGGGAGAAGGTTGGTGAGGGCAGCACAAGGTAGAGAAAAGCCCTCTGGCTGCCTGGCCTTTTTAAATCATAATGTGAAAAAGTTGTCTGTTAATTGCTTTGGATTACAAATGCAATAGGAGGTGAAAAGGAACATGATCCTCGGTGTTTGCAGTTGGGGAGCAGAGCTACAGGAAGACTGACATCCAGGCTCACAAGGAAATTTGTGGCAAGTCCAAGAATTGAACACAAGTCCTGAGTCCCCAGTTGCTGCTTTAACCACAAGAATCCTGTCATTCTAGAGATAGACTCTAAATATATGTGATAAGATGCTTATTTTAAATTCCAAAGCATCCCTCATTGAGACACCTCATTGTCCTTGGCAAATATTTAGGGATCCTAAATACTCCTTAGGAATTCCTGGCACAAGAGAGACTCAGTTCTGTAAATTCAGTGCCCTAATCATGTATTCTTAGTTCTTTTTGCACATCAGAAGACTTACAAATACATGACTGTGTGAAGCCTTTTAGATTTGTGTGTCTGATCCTGGTAGCTGACTACACTAGTTAGGCGTGCATGACTGTACTCCAAAAGTGCATACAAAATCATCTCCACTCCTTTCTCTAACCCTACAAGGAAAGCTACTAATTTTGTAACATAGTTCAATTTCCTCCAAGTGAAATCGGTGAGATAAGGATCTGTAAAAGCAAATGGTTCTTCCCATGCTACATGGTGTCATAAGTTAAAAGTCACTAAAAATCACATCTGCTTGCATTTATTGAGCCTTACTATCAAACTAAAAAACCTGTTGCATTTGGATCTGAGTTTGCCCGCATAAATAGGATAAATCCGCTCTTCCTAGATGCCAGTTCCCATGGTGGGAGGATTCTTCCAAACTACACTCTGTGAAGAGCTGGGTAAAGGGCAGTTAATTGTTTTATTCCCAAAAGATACAGCCATGTTCTGTTCATGTTCCAGTTGAAGCTGAGTTGTTACCCTCCTCTACTTTGTGCTGATGAGGCTGCACCTGAGTCTGGTTATGTCCGTGTTCTGTCCCCTTATCCCATCCCTGTTCAGGAGTCATGTGGAGGTACTGTAGGGGACTACCTTGATGGTCCAGGGCCCAGAGTACCTCACCTTCAAGAAGCAGCCAAGGGAGCTGGTCTTGTTTTGTCCTAGGTAAGAGGCTAAAGGGTATCTAATAGCAGCTTGCAGTGACTTAAAGGGTAGTTACAAAGACGACAGAGCCAGTGTCTTCTCATTAGTGGCAGAAAACATAGCAAGGGGCAGTAGTTGAAAACAGCACAAATTGGGAGGTTCTGGTTGGGTATTAGGAAAAATATTTCTCTAGGAGGGTAGTACAGCAGAGGGACAAAGCCATGGCCAACCAGATCTAGCGTTGGCAATGGTCACGCTTTGAGTCGGGGGTTGGACTTGAGACCTCCATAGGTCTCTTCCACCCAACATTTCTTTGATTCTGTTACAGAGCATGAATATTCAGTTCACTGACTGCTTTTCCTAATTTATATTCTGAGTTTTTAGTGTGATTTTGCTCAAGGCCAGATTCTACTGCTTCTATATTAAGAAGTAATTTTAATCCCCTGTAATCAATAGGACTATTTTTGTCATAAAGTTCTGGATTGCAAAATCTGCAGATATCTGTATTGCAAATCCTAAAGGGGTTTGTTTTCTTTCTTTTTTCTTTTTTCTTTTTTTTTTCTTTTTGTAAAACACCTGACATGCATGCCTAGTGAATGAGCAAATAAGAAAATTACTAAAGGTGAATGAGCTCAATGAAACTTGATTTACTTGAAACTTGATAACTCTTTTAAAATTCATACACTACTTTCTTTTCTTTGCACACATAGTATGTTTCTCTAAGAAAGTGATAGTTGTGTGTGTATGCGATTTATCTTCTCTCAACCCCTTCTTGTGACCTTTTACCTAAGTAACATGATTCAAATCTCACTTTAATTGACATTGAAAGAAAATTTATTTTTCCAGAAGCCAGGCAGATCAATATGAATTTACAGTCTGCTAAGTTTGCTTCCTGGAGTTGTCTTGAAAACTGTAAGAAAGTCTGTACATGATGGAAAGCATCAAGTCTCTGTTGTTACTCTACATTTGCTGTGTTATGTGGGTTACCAAAAAAACATTTCAAAATAAACTGAGAAATGATAGTACTGCCATTAGAGATGAAAGCAGCCCTTTAAGGTACTTCAGTTTGCACTGAAGAGATGTATGTGCTCCTCCTTTTGTGCTTGGTTCGGAATTAAAAGGGATAATCGAGTTTGGACTGTGATTATTACTCCAAACATTTTAGGCTGTCCAATAAAACCACTGCTCTAATTAAACCGGAGAGTAAATTATGGCTTTCCAGTACCTAGATTCCCCAATATATAAGGTGGCATTACACGCACCTTCAAAAGCAGAAGTAAGTAAGTTAATAGCAAATCTCAAGGGATCAGTTCTATCATGGTTTAATTAGGTAGCCAGAAAGAGCACCATATCTTTAAAAGTAGCAAGGTCCATTTTTTTCTGAATAGACAACATTTGGCTAAATAGTGTGGCCTGACACTAGGTTTCATTAGGTGTAAATGACATTGCGGAGCCTCGGGCTTTAAAGTGGCTTGAGGAGGTGCAGGAAAGAGTATTTTTCTTTCACCTGTCAGCAATTTTCCTGAGCTACTGGCTGGTAGCCTGGCATTTTTAGCTAATGGGAATTAAATAATACAGCTATAATACAAATGTTGTTTCTTGTTGCTTGATCTTATGTGGTAGTCATTAAAGTTTAACTAAATCTGGAAAGAGAGCCATATTTAAAATGCTTAAGGACCCTCAGTTAACTTTGGGTTTTTATGGCCTTCTCATTATAGCTATTATACACTAACACAACCACTAATGAAAGGCTTGGAAACTTTGCGTGGGATGAGGCTCATTTCAGGCAGGAGGAGGAAGTGACCGTCTGCTCGGAAATAGCTGCATGTGCCAAGCCAGCACAGACCCCGCCTGTGTGTCTGCTTATTTTTCTAAATTAATTTACAGCTAGATGCACCTCGACTTTGTATTGGGCTGCTGAAGAGGCCACCCTTGTTACCGGTGGGAACTCCATCCAGCCTGCCCTGCGGGAGTTGTCACAGTCTTTGCTCACACATCCCAACCCTCTCGAGGGCACTCGCCTCTCCCCCAGGGCAGGGCTTGGTCCATGGGTATTACCAAACCGGAAGGCTGTAGAGTTGTTACTTATATCCTTCCTAGCAAGGGGCTCTGCTTTTATGGTAATGCGCTCTCAATTACACTATTGATATAATTTCTGTGTTAGTTTTTAGTATTCCCTGCAAAAAGACTTTGCTCAGTGTAATACCTTTTGATTCTTATACTTCAATTTATTTTCTCACTTTATGAAAATTGCACATCTCAGAGATAACAATTGTTGCTATTCCTGGTGAGAAATTTTCTGTGCTCCCCAAAAGAAAGCAATTTCAGTTTTAGTGAGGCATTACACAACTTGTTTCTGACTGCAGTGGTAGTAAAATAAATCTGCCTGCATTCTCGGAAGTGAGGGGGGATTCTTAGCACCTCTTTCTGGGCACCTTTTTTTCTGTACCCCAGGGTGCTCTCTGAGGCTCACACTGCTGCCTTCCGCTGGCCTGCAAGAAGCCACGCTGCTTCTTTGTGCCTCCATCTTCCCATCTGTCAAAGAGGCATCATAATGCCTACCTCCCCAGTCAAGTACTTTGAAGATTATTGACGTTGCAGCAAAGCTTTTGTATGAGCATTTGATTCTAATATTTCTTCCTTCCACAGTATGTTTTATTTAGGCCAAACTCCTACTCACTTTCCTTACAGCTAATGGAGTGGGGAATCCTTTATTGTGGCTGTTCCCTATTGCGGTCCGAGAGCTCTGTTTTGATAAGTCAGCACAAGAAACTTTTCTTTTTATAATTACAGATTTTGTCAACCATTTTGACTACTAATCAAGCTGCAATATGGATTATTGCCTTATTAGTAACACGAGCAGTTCTCCAAAACACACAGCCTGAGGCAGAGCCATAACAAGTCTTCCTTGTTATGGAAGACTTCAGGCCAGTTTATTTAGCAAAGCTGTAAGGAACTGGAAATAAGAGCTTATACTGGGAAACACTGAGTAACCTTAACTGAGGGCACAGAGTCCTGTTTCCCTTAGGGACACACCCTATCCATAGGTATTTTGCTGTTCGTACATTACTGGGTTTGTGTTAAGAAAGAATCCACTCACTGGCATTCAACCAATGCATGAGGCAGCCCTAGGGTCAGGCAGCATGTTTAGGAAAAGGACTATGAGGCATCTGTCCTAAAACCTGCCTTCTGAGGAAGACACTTGCCTCAAGAGGAAAGAGAAAAGTGGTCAGTGACATAATTTGAATGCAAAATTAAAGACTACTGCTGAACATTAAAGTATTTCTTCTAGTTCCCCTGGGATTTTGCATGGAATTCACTGCGCTCAGTGTGAATGGCAGAGGGACTATATTTATACTTGGTAAATTGGCTGGATGGTCTCCTGAGATTTGAATTGTTTAACACAGAAAGCTCTTGATTTGGGGATATTTTGTAGCATCCAGTGGCAAGATCCACCCACAGCCCCTCAAGGGATGTATTCAAAAGAATATGTCTAATTTTGCATCATGAGTAGCTGGAAAAGAATACAAGCCAGGCATTCAAGCTGCATGACTTAAAGAGCAATAAAAAAATATGAGAAATGAATAAAAAATTACCAGAAAGAAAGTTTTATCTTAAAAACATACAGAATTGGACTAAATGTTTTGATTGGTGCTTCCTCTCCCCCACTTCTGAAATAATTCTGTTCGTGTCAACTGAAATGTTTCTTGAATTATGTTGATTTTAGTAAACATTTTCAGAGGGAATTAAAACTGAACACCATTCCCTCCCCTCCCAAATGAGGTATTTTGATTTCTTCAAAATGGCATATTTCAATGGCATTTTTTCCTCATGATTATTACTACCTAAAATATTTTAAGTGATACCTGTGTTTTACAAATATAAGTATAAATTTATTATATATATAATTAAGGCAGCAGGTGAAATTTTTTGTTGTATCTAAAATGTTTGTATATTTGCTGCAAACACTTTATTTTTAATCAAATAAAAGTAGAAAGTTTTTGGTTCTTCTCTGCCTAATGAACTGGTGCAACTGATACAGCTTTGATCCCACTCACTAGTGTGTCAATTTGATTCCCCAAATTTAGTAGCCTTCAAATTGCTTTAATAGCACCACAGCATAGTTATATTTCAGACTTCCTAGGTGCTGGGAGGAAGTGCATGTACCTTTAAATGTCTTGAATTGAGCCAGAACTGAGTTTTATTTTTGCATATTTATTTAACCACCTGGGTGGGATTTGGTTTTTTTGGTGAAAATGTTGCCTGTAACTAAGGCACAAACAAACACTAAGACACTTTGTTGTTTGTCTACTTTAAATGAAATTGTTGCGTTGGTATAGAATCACTCTTGAAATATTCTTTATCTTCTAAAAATGTTTCCAAGCAGAAATACTTCAAACGCACATTTTCCATCCAGTAAAGAAAACACATTCACAAAACGAAGCACTTTTAAATGCCTATCGTAGCAGGTAAAGGAAACAACCATATTAAAAGAACTAATGAGAAAATAACCCAGGAACAGTCTCGTTCTATTAGAATAATCATTTGTTGTGAAAGTAGGCTGAGTTTTGAATGTCTGAAAATTGAAGTAGCGATAGGCTATGGGCCAGGGTGGTAAGTGATTTTGAGGGATCAACTTCAGGTGCTTTGAAGGAGGTGAGGGTTCAGGGCGGCTTTCCTGAAAGTCAAACCCATCAAGACTGTCCTGTAGCTGACTCCTGAGCAGAGGGGCACGTATCACTAGCTGTGGTATAAAAACTAGGTCCAGCCTGTGTCTCTTTGGAGCAAGGACCAAGGGGAATAAAGAAGGGAAAGGAGAGTGATGGAATGCTTTTATAGTCAGCGTTTTGTCTACAGCAATTAAGGTTTACTTTAAAAAGAAACTTCTTTTGCTTTTTTGCCTTTATTGCTGTCAATATTGACTTTCTGGTTCACAGTTGTATGGTCATGTTCTTGTTTCTGCTTACTATAAGAACTGCCAGACTGTGTCCAGAGCAGCACCTTGTTTTCAGCCATGGCCGGTAGTCAGTCCGCAGGAAGAGGCTTATATGTAGGACGTATACACACTTCTCCTAACATGTTCTGCAGGTTTCAGATAATAGTGGTTAGTGATCATCCACTGATGGACCTTCATCCTGCATGGATTTGTCTAATCCTACTTTGAACCTGTTAATTCTCTTGGCCTGTACAATATCCTCAGGCAACAAGTCTCGCATGCTAATTGTATATGGTATAGTGTTTGAACTGTGGAGAGGTATGTGTTTAGAGCTTAAAGTAGGTCCAGCCTGTCTTTGTAAGAAAGATGGCATGATTCATCTTTGTAACCGGAGGACCTGAGCCTAATAAAAGAAATGAAGGGTATTTTGAATTGCAACCCTGAGCAAATAATAAGGTGTGACAGTAAGAAATCCTGACCTGGTTGCATGAAAATGTGTGGGAACAAAGAGGGTGTACACAGTTATAATGCTAACTTTTTATGAATCAAGAAAACTCAATCACCAAACTCGGTCTGAAAACTTTTGCAATTAGTGTTGGTCTTCACAGGGGGAAGCTGTGCAATGCAGATGATGAAACTTCTTTGCATGTTTTGTGCTTCTCTATTTGCCAACATGTGCTAGCATCAGACAGAGTAAATGTTGTGGGATGCTTGGCTGCCTTTGTAGGAAGATGATTAGGAAAAGACAGCCATTTTTAACTGCTCCAACTTTCTTTTCAAATTCACTGTTTCATGTGTCATTTGTCAGTTCCTCAGATTACCCCAGGGAACCAGGAAAAAGATGCCTTGTTTCTTTCTGTATCAGGCTAGTGTTATGGATATTTCTGTTTCTTTATGCCCTGCTTGACCATCAGCTGAGGTGGGGGGAGAGAGGGAGATCTCTGTTGTAGTTACAGCTGCTACTTCATAAGAAAGTGAAAATAAAGGCTGGTGGCATCCAACAGTGTTATCTAGGGAATCTTGTTCCTTATTTGATTACAGGAGGGGTTCAGATTTCTGTATATAGGTTTTTCATTTCATGGCTCTCTGTTCCTCTTTATGTATCTGTACAGGGCTTATAACTCTTGCATCTGAGTGCCTGTTCATCCCTGAGTTGTGGGGGACGTATCAATGCTATCCCGAGGAAAAACTCCCGATTAGGATTTCAGCACAAGTACCGAGTAGAGGCTCTCCTCTGTGCCAATACAGGTGCAGCGCAGATCTTGTGGAAAGAGTCAATTTGGGTTTCCAAAGCAAAGGGAAATATAGCTCAGGTAGAGGGATCTAAATCCTGTCCAAGAGGGATTTATCCCCACTCTTTCCATGCTCCTATCTACAGCCAAGGGTGCGGCAGGCACAGTGGGCTGCACACTGGTTGCAACCTTACACAGCACGTACAGAACATTGCAGAGATACCAGTGCTAGCTCTGAATCAGATATTGCAGTGACCAGAAGTAATGGGTTCACATTAAAAGTTGAGCAGTGCAGACGTACTCGAGGACAGTGGTACCTCTGTCTGTCATGTTGACAGTAAGCTGCTTTTAATAATGCTGAGCAGGAAGAGGATGGCTTTTTGGCCCCTAGCAGAGACTAAAATGAGAGCTACTTTTGTCCCTTGGTCCTTTTAGCTGTGGAGAACCTAATTTTAGCACAGTAGATATCGTATATATGTCTATGCACACACACATATGTATATATACATATTCAAGCTAAAATTTTAAATCATTGAAAAACCACAAAGTCTTGAATTAGAAGAGGTCAGGGGAAAGTTCATGAACTCCAGCTAGCGCTGCAAACACAAGTGGCAGCTGATTCACCTCTCCCAAGGTCTGTCAGCATGGTGTGGCTCAGCAGGACCTTCAGCGTGACCATAATGACAGGCTTCTCCTAATGGAGCTTAATCTCACACACACCCTTGGCATGTAGTGTCTAGGGCCAGGCACCCTAACCCTGGCAGAGATGTCATGTTTTAGTCAAAAGAGTACTTTGTAATTTAAAGAATTTTTGAATTACGGCTTATTAGCAACCATTCTCCCTGAGTAGTGTCTAATGTAGCTGCACTTGATGCCATTACTGTAGCATAGCTAGAGGTGTGTGGCTTGGCACAGCCTGTAGGATGCTAAGGCAATATGTTCATGGAACAAGTAAGGGATCTATGATTTTCTACAAGTACCTAAATAATTCTTAAAGTTTGGCTCTGATCACTGCCCACCAACTAGAGGATATTTGCTTCACCTAGTGTCAGCATCTCATAAGATCAACCCACAAGTATCTGTACTTTTCTTTTATTGTAACTAATTCTTAGGAAAACAGAACAGCTGTTTGAAATTAGTGTTAGTGACTGATAGCAAGGCAACTATTTCACAGTTCAGGTTTCAAAGGAATGACTTGAGAGCAGT
>VYZW01061792.1:5393-17115 GCA_013401315.1 Balaeniceps rex | reverse complement strand
GCCTATTACTGAACTCTACAGTAGTTGTAGTTAATTGTCTCCAAGCTTCACTTTTCTAGACAAGCCAAGAGAATGCAGCAGAAATATAACATGATACCAAGATGCAATGAGGTGACTTTGATAACTCTCATTCAACACACACAGCTGTGTTCTGGCTAGGTNTCTATTTTAAGACCAACATAGACAACCTCTGCTAGACCTCATCTAGAAAAACTTTTTCTGAGAAGGTAAACTGCACAGATCTGTAAATTCAGTAAAATTATATGTACAGCAATTATTTTCATCTTATCAACACAAGCCAAATCTTGGACTCCTTTCTAAGTTTCCATTTATGTTAAAATTAAAACCTATAACTGAATTTAAGAGAACTGGGAAATAAAAATGCCCAGTATTGTTCTGTACTACCAGAGAACTAACAGAAGTCGTTTCACTGTTGGAAGACTTGCTCTGGATGACCCCACTGCACAATCAGGACAACAGGCTTTCCTTCATCTTACAGAAAGAATTGATCATGGATCCAGTTCGCCAGTCTGATGGCCCCTGTGGAACCAGAGCAATCCCCTTTGCTTTGCATCACTTCTGGGAGTCGGTTGCCCATTCCAGTCCTCAGTAGGCTATGGGACTATTGTGGGACTCTGACTTGCTTAAGCTACCTTACTATGGGTGAAGGGACAAGTAGTCAATGTGATTTCTTCTACTAGCTCTGGAAGAAGGGAGGGAAGGAGGGAGGGGAAGGTAGGCACCTACTACTGTGACAGACATGTATCTGCTCTCAGTCAGGGTTTTCCTTTGTCGCCTCAAGGCAAATTACTAAACTAGAATTGGCCTGGTATAACAAAAAAGATTATAATTCTGGGAGGGATGACAACATTGTTTCCACTCAGTAGAAAGGATGAAAGCACTATTTGGGTCTACGATAAAAGATTGTCTTTTTTAAGTTGGGTCTGGTTAGTGTAGAAAATCAGAATGTGAAAACTGAGCATTTCTTAATTCTACCAACACATGGAGATGTCCTGATAAACTGCAACATCTGTACAGCACAAAGGGGATTTACACTCTCAAATAGTTTAATAACAACCAGTATAAGCACAAGGAATCTATGATGTGAAAAAGAATAACGTTTCTCTTCTGTACATGCATTTAAATTACTTAGCTTCTGACAGATTAACCTCAGAAGCCAAACAGAATGCAATGACTGAGATTAACATCAGAAGAAAAGAAAAAAGTACAAACCATCTATTTCTTTTTCTGGGTTCAGCCCTGTCCTGTAGTACCTAGCATCCCTGGCAGTGTGAGGGCATGTGCATGCTAATTCTCCTTTTGGGCATGCTCAGCATTCTCTTCTTTTAGAAAGAAAATGATAGACTTCAGTATGTCTTGAATGTTTTCTTACTTACCAATAATGCACACAAGAGCCTTGATTTCTCTCACATAAATTTAGAAGTTTAACTGCTGTGTTTGACGACTCTATAACCAAGACGAAAAGGCAGACACCTTCAGAGGACACTCAGCCCTTGGAAAGACTGAACTGCCCTCTGAACAGAGACTGGTAGCAGTCTCTCTCCACTGTCTAGAGAGAGGCAGAAAGTCAGTGATGCTTTGCACATAGGTGCTGCAGTTAAGTGCGTAAGTTAGCAAGGTGGCTTGCTCAACACAGCAGCAGGAGACAGATTCCTTGCTTCCAGTTTCCAAGTCCTTTTTGACCAGCATTCTTCACAAAAAAGTTCTCTCTCCTGGGTTTTAACATGTATGATGAATGGAGGGTTGCTAGGATGCCTATAAAAGTCAGTAAGGTGCACAAATACTTAAAAATAAGAGATTTGCTTATTGCCACCAACATAAGCCAGTGCAGGAACATCCACAAACTACTACAGTAATGTTAGTGGTGATAGCAGTGGGGTTTCTTCCTTTTTTTCAGTGCCTGTGTGTGGCAATACATGCTCAACAGAAACACGATTTTGAGTAATCCTTCAAGGTCTTGTTAGCTGCTCTATGTAAAAATATTTCAAGAGTATGACATGAAAACCATTTGCACAGAGTAGTTAGTCTAGCTGTCAGACACGCTTGTGAGCACCAAGTCTCCTCTTTTTACATTTAGGAAAGGGATATGCACATTTTTCTCTTAAAGCACCAATTAGTTCAATGGAAATACTTTTTTGTTGTTATTTTCAAGCAAATTAAAAGCTAAAAAAAATACTGGAGAAGCAAGGAAAGCAATCAGACTACAGACAGGCTGTTGTTCCTTAGTTACGTAGACATGAATATAGAGCTAAATTTGAACTGTAGTTCTTACCAGGACATTCTTAATCATCTAGTCAACAACTGCCACCCTATGAGCAAACTGGGGAACACATAAACCTCAGTCTGTACGCATGGAGACTGTCTATCCTGAGGATGTAGGGGATGCACATGGTGCAAGAACTACTCCTACATCCTGTCAGACCACTACTTCTTCCTATTCACTCACAATGAAGACAAGAAAGAAATGAAGAAAATCTGCCACCTTACTAAACATCAACATTTTGTTGGATAAAGTACTGAAAAACATACTTCTCTCCAGCATCTATCAGACACAGACTTCAAGGATCCACACGTGTATGACCTCCAGGCTTGATTACTGCATCTCATTGTATCCAAGAATGAAAAACATATATTGTGAAAAAACTTCTGCTGCTACAAAAAGCAGCTGCCTGTCTGCTTAGCAACGCAAGCCACTATGAACACATCGCCTTGGCACGCTGGTCTCTGCGCAAACTCCCCCATGATTTCAGAGTCCAGGTGAAGGTCATTGCCACAGTCCTCAAAACTCTCTGTGGGACTGGCCTTAGGTACTTGAGAGACTGCCATCCCCTCTGCAGCGGTGACCTTCTCTGACAGCTATGTTCCCTTGGAACAATGAAACTGTCAGCCAAGGGAAGAAGCTCAGCAATGCAGAAGACCTAAGTTTACAGAAGCTAAATCTCTGTAAGAGCGCTACCACGCAGAGAGGGAAATGACTAAATCCCACCAGCTGCAATTCTCAGACCTTTAGCTTACCTTCCCCAATAAGTTTCCTTCCCACCCAACCAAACCCTGCAAAATGGATAGATGTACTGGACACCAGCTGTCAGTGTATGACCATTGCCAGATGTAAATACAAAATAGACATAAATAGTAAGATAAGTAATATACTTTCATAATTGCTCTTATTGTGTTGCTCGTAGACTAGGAAAAGAGTCTAGAAGACTGCTTATTTACTCTATCACGAATGTATTTTTTATTGAGATCAATGAAAACCATTGAAAACTGAGTTACAAGTCATTCTTCCCAATTCCCTGTTTGCTGAATTAGAATTATTGGTAATTACAATTGAAGTTCTTTCCCTAGAAAGACAATGGTCTTTACCACCAGCAAAGACACTTCTTGCTCCTTCTCCCATAACATGCTTTTTCTTTATATTGGGGAACTGCTCAACAGCGATAGGAAATTCAAAGCAGTCTGCTTAAAAGTGCTGTATTTTAAACAGTGTAGTGCTTGAGAGGGACAGAAAAATTTCCTCTTGAGTATTTTTGAAAAAGGACAGGAAGATTCAGTCTCAGAAAAATTACACCTGCTTTAACAAGAGTTCTTAGCATCTGAAAGAAAAAGGGCGCAGGCTGCCATAAACATTTATTAGGATCAGACGGAACAGGCCTGAACTTTTAACACTCTTCTCATACTATCATGACATCACACTTAAGGCCTGGGACTTTACCCTTACCTGAGATATGGGTCTTACTGAAGAAAAGTGCTGCCCAGACTTTAAAAACCTGTCAGCTGGTGGAAGCAACTGGACTGTCTATAAACCTTAGGGTAATAAGATGACCTGGCATGAATACAAATATATATAATTCACTCAAGGGATTACACTCTGACATCATAAACTACAGGAACATTGCCTGAATGCTTTATGGACAGCAGCAGAGTCCCAAGAGCAAAATCAACATTGCTCTCTGAAGTCATTCAGTATTTTATATAGAATAGACTGTGAACTCTTCAACATTTGAAGTTCAAAAACTTTTCAAAACACAATGAATAATTCAATTTTTCTCTCAAGTGACCTTAGTGAAATGATGCTGGGGCTGGATTCAACGTTTATAAGTGAACTGAAACTGGAGCAGCAGCTAGTAGTGCTACAGCCTAGAAGGAGTGGGAGTACTCTTAAAACTTTTAAGGGGCTCCTCCTCATTCCCTGATGTGTGGGTTTGATCTACACACTGCTTTTTATACCAATACAACTGTATCAGTTAGGGGATGATCATTCTCATGTAGTCAAACCAATTTTGATAAGGGTGCAGTTGTATTAGTATAAACATGTGTGTTGATTCAGCCTTCTCTTTTCTTTCAAAAATATCTTGGCTCTAACTTCGTCAGCAATTTTAACCTGTGGCTACAATAAAAGGGGTTTTCTGACTTTATCAGTACTATTGCCAATAGTTAGGACACTTCGCACAGATGTTCACAAGCTATAGCCACATGGACAGCACACTGAGTGCTTCTGTAAGGGATCCATGTTGTTTCACTGCCTGGTAATGTCATTTGTACATTTGAATTGTACACAAGCTAATGCAGTGAAGTGAGTACATTTTTCCTGTGCTACTACTATGTTTTAGAATTTGTTTTTATTTAAATACAAGTGATTCAATCTGCTCCTCTTCCAAAAATGAACTGATCATTTGCAGCAATTGTACACTTAGTTCTGAAATGCGTTATATTTTTAGCAATTCATTTTATTTCATGAATCACAATATCTAATGCCAATCTGAGTTTTCTCTTACAAGTCTGCCCTACATTAGAGTGTTACAGTCAATATATTTCAGTCAGCATCTGTGCATCATTACTAGTAGCAGGTGTAAAGATATAGTTTAATTGCAGAGAAAGGATCACATTCACCAAGTCCCACCTTGTGCAACTTTGTAAAAGACAACAGTTACAGCTAGGGTTAATTCACCCCACTGTGTCTTCTGTAATTTCCTTTAATAGTGTTGTGAAATTATAGCCATTAGAACTGGCTAGTGCATTGCTGTGGTCATGCCCCTGCTGTACTCCTATCAATCTCCCAATTCGAGTTACTTTTATACAGTCTTGTGGGTCCCTTTGATTAAAACCTCAATAAAAGGTATTCAACCACTTACATTTTATTGACACATTTGACAGAGAGGCCTCTCCTGGGCTGAAGAGGAGCATCAGAGAATATGCATCAGTACTACACAGCAAGCACAGTCCTCGGTGCCAGTGAGAGCTGTAAGCTTGTACACTGTCCCCTATGAGCATCAAAACAAACTACATCATTGCAACAGAGACAACATGCACGGGGGTGCAGGACTTACTCCATTGCCCATGATACAAGAGGAGAGACAAGCAATCGTGCTAATCCTAAAAAATTCAACCAGCACTAATGTTTATAATTATTATTACAGCACATCCTTAGCATTGTACAGCTTGCAAAAAAACCCAGCCTGTGAAATAGCATCATAGAATCGTTTGGTTGGAAAAGACCTTTAAGATCATCAAGTCCAACTGTACCTGTCCACTACTAAACCATGTGCCTAAGCACCTCGTCTACCCGTCCTTTAAATACCTCCAGGGATGGTGACTCGACCACTTCCCTGGGCAGCCTGTTCCAATACTTGACAACCCACTTTGTGAAGAAGTTTTTCCTAATATCTAATCTAAACATCCCCTGACACAACTTGAGGCCATTGCCTCTCGTCCTATCACTTGCTACTTGGGAGAAGAGACCAACACCCCCCTCGCCACAACCTCCTTTCAGGTAGCTGTAGAGAGCAATAAGGTCTCCCGTCAGCCTCCTCTTCTCCAGGCTAAACAACCCCAGTTCCCTCAGCCACTCCTCATAAGACTTGCTCTCCAGACCCTTCACCGGCTTTGTTGCCCTTCTCTGGACACGCTCCAGCAAATCAATGTCCATCTTGTACTGAGGGGCCCAAAACTGAACACAGTACTCGAGCTGTGGCCTCACCAGTGCCAAGTACAGGAGAAGTATGACCTCCCTGGTCCTGCTGGCCGCACTATTTCTGATACAAGCCAGGATGCCGTTGGCCTTCTTGGCCGCCTGGGCACCCTGCTGGCTCATATTCAGTCGGCTGTTGACCAGCACCCCCAGATTCCTCTCTGCCAAGCAGCTTTGCAGCCACTCATCCCCAAGCCTGTAGCATTGCATGGGGTTGTTGTGGCCCAAGTGCAGGACTCAGCACTTGGCCTTGTTAAATCTCATACAATTGGTCACAGCCCATTGGTCTAGCCTGTCCAGGTCCCTCTGTAGAGCCCCCCTACCCTCAAGCAGATCAACACTTCCTCCCAGCTTAGTGTCATCTGCAAACTTGCTGAGGGTACACTCGATCCCCTTGTCCAGATCGTTGATAAAGGTGTTAAACAAAACTGGCCCCAACACTGAGCCCTGGGGGACACCACTCATGACCGGCCTCCAACTGGATTTAACTCCATTCACCACCACCCTTTGGGCCTGGCCACCCAGCGAGTTTTTAACCCAGCACAGAGTATGCCTGTCCAGGCCATGGGCAGCCAGTTTCTCCAGGAGAATGCTGTGGGAGACATTGTCAAAGGCTTTACTGAAGTCCAGGTAGATAAAGACACAGCCAGTGCCTTTTTTACAGCATAGAGGTGTCAGAGAAAATGAAACACAGAAGATAGAAGTACAATAGATGAAGTCATCATAAATTAAATGGGCAGATTTTCAATTCCATGTGAAAGAACTGGAGTTCAATGTGTACTGAGAGGCTGTTCAGCCTAAAAATACTGGGCAAGAGACTTAGAATGAACAAATGACAAAGGCAAAAAGAAATCTGGAGAGTCTAAGATACCGTTGTGTGGTGCACAGAAAGGAGGACGGCAGGAAGGGAGACAGACAGAACTTGAAATAAAAGATATTTGGGAACCACTAGGAATATCCCAGAATACTGACACACAGACATAAGAGTAGAAAAAGACAATCTTTTCTGCAGCTACAGCTTGAAATGAATGACAGGGGATGAGTTCAAAAAAAGCAACCTAAGAGGAAAAAGCTGATTTCTGAGGTAACAGATTATGACAACATCATTCAATGGCTAGATTTCAGAGCTTTTAATACAAAACGCACATTACAGCTAACTTCTCAGTACCTTCTTTGTTATCCCTTCTTGTCAAATCCCTTCTTGTAATACTTGTTAGTAATTTGGGTTTCATTCCAGCAATACAAGGCTTCATTCCACTGAGTACCAAACAAGCCTTCAATAACCCAAAAGAGCAGCAGCACTTAACCTTCAATGTTAGAGTGTCATGCAGCTCTCACCGTACCAGATCTTCAGCTCCCAAATCTCTATGCCTTTCCAAAAGTGAAAGAAGATGTACCATTGACCTGACAAGAAGCCAGAAGTATGCCCTCACAGAGGAAAAATCAACCAGTGTTGGCCTTTCTTCTGAAGTCATTCCCAAATATCTGGCTTGGAGCATCATGTGGCTGATTCAGGTCTTTCATGCTACCTCAACTCATTTAATAGCCCTTAGTCTACTAAATAGCATAAGATAACCTTGGAAATAAGTTAAATCAACATAAATAGTAGGTTAGCAAAGCATGAATAAACACTGTAGATGGTATAGGCCCAGTCTGGCTTTGGTCATGCCAATAAGAAGAAGGTGCCTGGAAATCACTGCGGGATAGGAGATTCAGGAGAAATCAACAAGCTGAGGATTTCTGTGGTCACAGGCCAGCTTAGTAATAAATAAGGTGTATTTGTTTGCCTTATACAAGATTAGGACACTTTGGTATTAATAATATCTAGTTGCCTCATAAAGATTGAGGCTGTTTTGTGTGAGTAATGAAAGAACACAAAAAGGCTGTCTCTCAGGCACAGTACTGAATCTGCGCACGCACACGCACACATTTTTATCTATAAATGCCCAGAGACCTTCTTTGAAATGAGTCTTGAAATCTAGATAACTTAAATAACATTTCTTAACAGCCTTGCTAACTTCAAGGTAAAATTTAAAGTTCTGGAGCATACACAGTCATGCTTGTTCCCATTACTGTCCATACAATCCTCAATTTCACACTGCTGTTGTATGTGAATTCTTTATCTTTTATTTGCATTATAGTTTAATTTATTCACTGCTGCATGAGCCTCAGACTTTATGTGAAGTTCTTTTAATGTTTTACCAGGAAAGCCTTGCCACTCTGGAAGTATTCCTTTACCTTCCTTATTCCCAAGGGATGTTTAACAATAAACATTGCTATGTTTTAACTCTGTTAGTTTGTGGGACAACTTCTGGTATGTTTGTACCCCCTGTATCCAGGCATATAATTTTAATTCCTTGAATGTAAACATCTAAATCTGAGTCACCCTACAATTCCTTTATTACCAGTGGAGGGAAATAAGTACTTTTACAATGTGATTCATTTGCACAACTTCAGATGTCAACTGTACTCCAATGACTCAGCAGGCCTTTTTCTCTCCATTGATTATTAATATAGCCCAGCTCAGATTAAAAGGCCAAAATCTGTAGCCGTCCAAATGTAAATCATACCACTTCTATGACCAAACCACCATTTGGTCACACAAATCCTACCTTCATTCTCTGGGTCAAGTATTAATCCAAGCAAAACACAGAAGCAAAACTTCCCACTTCTCCTATAGTGAAGACCATGTGGCAAATGGATAACTTGGGACTTTATTGTTAGATGGTATAAAGCCATACAGGTATAAAGCCTGTTGCTCGTCTGCTGTGGATATTCTGGAGGTCTATGAGAGATACAAAGTGTGTGCAAAATATGTTTGCAGTCTTGAAAAGTATGGGCCTAATACAACACTTAAGTGTCATAACTTGAGCTGTACCTTTCACTAGTGCTGGACCTTTGCCAGTGGTACACCAATGTAATCATACCTACATGATTTGTCCTCATTCTGATAATCATTTTGACAGCGCTCTGTCCATTATGAAGTAGATTATCTTGTCTAATAACTCTGCTTAGGTTGTTTCTTTACTATAAAATTGGGGTGTTGGGTGGTAAAACTAATTTTTGTGGCATCGTATGATAAGCCAAAAATTTAAGCGGAGATCCACTTAATTTCAAGTTAAGAGAACTGGAATACGTGCCCTGATTCTCCACAATCAGACATTAGTACAAACTCCATCACCTTGGTAGAGTTACACAAGCATAAAAGGAATGCAAAGCAGAAGAAAGGCCAGAGATCTGCAGAAATGGGCACAGAACAAACCTTCACAGAAAAAACATACACAGCTGAAGCCAGAAGAAACGGAAGCACAGTCCAGGGCATCCACCACTTCGAAGCATCCCTTCACCTACATACAGGTGAGGAGAAACCTTATAATATGCTTTAATCACCGGCTAGAATAAAAACCCAGAGCAGCTCCTTACCTTTATGTATCCCCAGTGCACATACATGCCATTTCAATTTTCCATAAAAGGAATTATTCAGTATCTTTGAAGAGACAGATATCTTTTAGAAACATTGGAACACCGCCATCAATGGAGACAGAGATAACAATTTCACTTAAAGATGTGAGGAAAACGGTGATGGGACAAATACAAAGCTGAGAGCAGGCTCTTGTCTCACCTCCATCACCAATTCCCTACATGACCCAGACAAGCACCAAAGCATTTTCAACTGCAAGATATAAGGACTGAGAATCTGCTGCCCAAAAGAAATCTTTTTGTTATCATTTACACTAATATCAAGGCCAGTGTAACTTTATTGGAAGCTGTGGGTAACACCCGATTAATTTGGCCTCAAAAAGCTTAATCTCTTCCCTTTTCTTTTGCTTCAGTTCTCTATTGTAAAACAGGAGGATATTAGCATACCTATCTCCATGAGTTGCTATAAAGATCAATCCCTAATGTCTGCAAAATGCAAAACCTTTTTTATTACTGCCAGTGTAGGAGGCAGTGATTTCTTTTGTGATTTGGAGAAGCGTAGTACTGTAAGAAATTACAAAAATACCTTTTTAATGGAGGTTTTAGAGGTACTTACAAAAGTTTAAGTGAAACTCTACAATCTTTCTATCCATTTTAAAAAGCACTTCAAGTTCCCATTTCAAGTAATGTAAAATAACAATAAAAAAAGACCAAGACAAGATTAGACTCATCTTACCAAGTGCCTTTTATTAAATGAAGTTTTTTAATGAATTTTAATTCAAATCCATTGAAAATTTTTCTTTTAATATCTCAGTTTTTAAGAAGCAACTGGGTATTTTAAGTCTGCTGCAGTCAGTAGAGCTGCACCAAAGTTAGGCTTGGGTTTTGGCAACAAAAGAGCTTTTGGAAGCCGACCTATCTGATTTTTTTCTGTAGAAACTCTGAACATGTTGAATTTTCAGTGTTTCTTGAGCACAATCACAAGTATGGATATCGAAAAGCAGACCTTCTGGCTAGAGTATCATAAGTCTAAGTTTGACAGTTCCTAAGATTTCTCCATTTTAGGCTCAGCTTTACTGTCATCTTCTGTACATACACAGTGGAGTTAGTGATTTCACTTACAAGTCAGGAATCCTCACTCAATTTGATGCAGGGCTCTTAGCAGGGTGGATTGAGAGAAGATTTCTCACACCATATTACAACAAATTCATATATTTCATAATATGCTGTATTTACAGAAGCACTTGCTTAATTGCTCTTCTGAGATATTGTATTGATCTTCAGAATGTGTGGGTTGAGTTGACCTATGGCAACATGGGATACTATTTTTAAGGTACTGCAGCTGTTGTAAGAATAACCTTCTTTTATTTTTAGGCATAATTCAACACAAAATAAATGGTATTCTGGTAACCTGGACATTTAAAACGTTTCTTTCTGACCATAGTCTAAACATATTTTCTCTACAAAACAGCATCAGAGATGAAATCCAGGCAATAGGAATTTATCATTGATTTCAGTTATGATGACTACACTCTAGGGAATGTGAAATGAAAAGCATAAAAAGAGAAGACATAAGTCTATACAGAAGGGAAACAGACACCAGATGCACCTGCGGCTTCTTCCACCCTCATAATGCAGTTTCTCAGCTGAACACCCATCCCTCAAAATGCAGTTTAAGACTAGCAATAGTCTCTTCTTTCTTAGTTTACCAGTTTCAACCATGCTCTCCCTTGTAGAGGAGTACAGATTTTATACATCATTTTGTTAGGCAAGAATGCTGTGATATGCTTTTTCATGATAAAACATTCTTCTTTCCTCTTTTCCCTTTACAGAATTTCTAATAGTTCATCCTACAGATCCTGAAGGAATTCAGAATTAAAGAAATGCTTTGCTGTGTACCACTGCCATCTGCTGCTAATCTCTCCCTGTGGATACAGAAGGTCTTATTTCACCATATATTCACCATCCACTAAAGATCTTCAGCTGAATTTGCATGGTCAGTTCAATATTTCTTTTACAATACTTATCAAACAACCTCTTCCCATTCCATTATAGAGCTTCTCATTGCACATCTTGGCAGATTTATTGAGGTAATAGCTTCAGTTTTAGTTCCAGAATGAAAATTCTTCTCTTCTGCCAGTCAGTGAAAAAGGTTTGTGCTTGCAGTCTCATACAGAACCAGACTGTTCCAGAGAGGAAATGTCCATCTTAGAGACTCTAACAGTTTACACATTTGCCATCTGTACTCAAAGTTCTTCAGTAAGAACATGTTATTTCTAGAGTCCCACTTCTGCAGCACTTCTGACACCCACT
>VYZW01061790.1:27398-44889 GCA_013401315.1 Balaeniceps rex | reverse complement strand
TCACCTCACTATCATTGCCCTTTCACCTGCACGCGGTGCAACAGGCATTCAAGTTGGACATAAATACAAAGAAAAGCTTCACCTGCTTTTAAAAATGGATGCCTAAACTCATGGGTTCATAGCTAGACACTGAGTGTGCTAAATGTCCAGGGCATCTTTGGGCATGAGATTTCACTAGTTCTGAAAAGCAGAACTTGGTGACTAAATAAAGATTAAGAACCCCAATTTCACCCATGCATTTTTAAAAAAAAAATCTTTCCCTTTTTCTCGTAAGCACTTCTAAGTGGCTATGCTGAGTGTGGAAGTATCACAGAAAAGGAAAAGATATTGTGAAAAGAAGAAGAATCTGCTTTTGTTTCCCTGGTGTCTGTATGTCTATCTGAGATGTCATTATAACCAAAGGTGGTTTTATTTGTAAACATTTGGCAAAGTTTCCAGGAAATATGTTCTTGCACTAGACCTGACAGTACGTGATTTTGAACATAGGAGCCCAAGTTTTTTCATAGGTTGACTAACTATCAATAGAGCATCCTGTACCATGTGATCACCTTTTTTACCCTGCCCAATGACACTGTCTCATTTCCCACTTATACCAACTCATATTCACATATCAACCATAACTGACATTGTGTAACACTCAAATTCTGTGTGGACCAAAGACTTTGTTGGAGAGTGTGACTTGGGTATATTCCTTGATGAAAGGAACACGTGCAAACTATTCCAGTGGAAATAAACAAAAGCAGGTATAACCTCGAGTGTGTCCCCCTGCCTGCCCCTCCAGTAATTCTGTGTTCCCGAGCACTCTCTTTTCTTTCCTAACATGTTTGAGGGTGTTTCTGTTGCAGTCTGCCTGTTCTTGTTCCTCCTCACACACAGGGAGATGATGCCTGCATGAATCCACTGATTTGAAGGATATAGGTTCAGATCCAACCTGTAATGTGAACCACTTTGGGGCTGAAAGTTGTTGCTTTTCAGCTCCTATTGTTCCCTAAAATCATGCTCAGAGAAGAGTACTTGAAACTCCTACTAGTTTCATCCAGAGCCACAACTGTCTACAGTTTAAAAACAAAAATTGGCAAGGATTTAAAACTTTCTAGATTAAAACCAAGATAACTGGGAATAGTATACCATCTTGCAACACAGGGAGCTTTCTTTTGCTCTTGTTGACATCATTTGAGAGGCCAGCATGGGTTCCCCCATGACAACACTAAAGAAAAAGTCTGAATGCCACTATTTAGCCAGTTTTTTTTTTTTTAAACACTGTTTGTTTCATCTTTGTCATAGCTACTGCTCTGTTCTGCCATAACTTCAAGCCATGTGGAGAGTACATACAGAATGAGTCCGCCTCCGTCAACTATGGCTGTTTACTGAGATCTGAGGGACAAGAAAAGTCCTAACTGTATTAAAATACACTATGAAGGCAATTCACTCTAGCTTGAAAGTCTTGTCCTTATTCTATAGAATCTGCTTTTTAACATTAACAATTCCTTTACTTTCCTGTCTGAATGGGCTTTTGAACATTAGTATTACATTGCATTTCTAGTAAAAATCCAGTCTCTCTAAGAGTCAGTTTTTCTGATGTTATCTCTGACAATAACTGTTGTCAGTCAATACACCAAGAGATTACTGTCCCTAACATAACTCTACTGTGAGATTCAGGTCTTGGGGTTGGTGGGTGCACGGCTGTGCTATACAGGCATACATGCACACAGTCCAGTCTGAGAGCCGTTCAGGCATCCAGACCAAATTCACAAATTCAGAGCTTCCAGAACCAAGAAAGCAAGTTGTCTGCAGTTAGGTGTTTGAGCTTGATGCATGAATACTTGATTTGTATCTGTACTAGTGTTTATTAGTTGCACTGAGTAGGCACAGAATTGTATATGGCCACTGATTCCATGCCTTGTTTTGGAAATCACTCTGTTCCTAACATGTGCTGTGATCCTGGCTCTTCCTGCCTTGGTCTTTATGTTTTCATTAATAAGAATGGTATTGCACCATATATTTGTACAGCAAGTGACCACCACAGTCACTCTATCTTTACAGTCTGTTTCCAAGTCAGATTTCTGCTTTAGCCCACCCTGGACCCCTCAGTTCATTCTGCACAAAGGATCTGAGATTTTCAAGCTATTGCTATCGCTCAGGCCACAGACATCCCCCACTACCCTCAAGTTTTGTACTTGGTCCTTTTCCACAGATATTCTCGCTGCTTGTTTGCCCATTCCTCTCCTCTCTCGTTCATAAAAGCAGTCTATCAACCTTTGCAACAACCAGCCCCAAAACCATCCCCAAAACCATCCCCAGGGACGAGGCAGAAACGAAAGCCTCAGAGCACGCCTCTCTGGAGGGAGGCAATAACCAGCAATCACGATACAATTTTTCCATGGAGCCAGACTCAGGCTGGCTACCACATTACACTGCATGAAGAACCTCTGTTTTAACAGGGATTTAGACTAGGTGGCTCAAAGCCCTTCCTTCAAGCAGAGATGTTTTTCCAGTCTTTTGATTTTCCTAACCTGCTGCTGATCCCTGTTTTCCTCCTATTCACACTGTCAGCAGTTCTCAAGCAAACCTAAAATGAGACAAAACCTGGACTAAACCAAAGTCCAATACAGTGGCTTTAGTTTACACAAAACCAAAGATGCCTCAGCTACTCTTTGCCATGGGGAGCTTTCTGAAAGGCAAGCCTCCTGCAGAACTGTCTCTCTACGGAGAGCACCTGTGTATGTAGCAGAGCTCAGGCAGCAAAAATAGCCCACCTTTGGGACAGGGAGGTCAGGAAGGCAGGTCAACATTAGCTTGTTTAACCTAGGGCAAGGACAGAGGCATCTCTTTTGGCTTGCAGAGCACCACACACACTAACGATGCAGTTCCTGGGCAGAAGAAAGCAACAGGGAAAAATAAACACATATTCTTCTTTGGATGCTTGACTTTATGGAGTACTTTAGTTCAGAATTTGGTTTTCCATCTTTCCTCATCTCTGTTCTTTCTTACAGGTCTCACTGTTTAGCTTTGAAGAAAGTATTTCCTGAAACAGTTGCCTTTAAAAACCCAGAGTGCATTTTGGAAGTGCATTTTGGAAGATGAACTCCAAAACAGGACATTCAGTGCAGCTGGGCAATGAGGGTGCGTAATTAGTTAAGGCAATTCCAGCCTCACCATTCCTAATGTCCAAAGGGGCAAGTAGAAATTTATCATCCCGATAGTTAACTGTGTTAGCTAATCATGATCCTGGGTTGTGTATATAGCAAAGGTATTTTCTTACCTCATACAGAGGGTTTGAGGCTTGATGTTTGAGTTCTTTTTGGGAAGGTCACTGATGCATTAATTCGATGTGGTGATTAAGATCCCTAGCTGTTGAAATTCAACAAGTGGAGAGTGGTAGTGACAAAATACATTGTTTCTGTCTTGCAAGGCAAGGTTGTGGGGCTTGTCAGGGACTTAAGCAGTATAGATAGTACTGATCAGGAATACGCTATTTCTCACGTGCAATTAGGAGCTACAGCTGTAATCAATCTTTATACAAATCTGGAACTGTGCAGAATACCTCCAGATTTTCCACTCTCTGTTTTTGCATTTCTTGGTGAAATGCCCTTCATAAAGATCGGATTTCTTCTAGCCAAAGTATACGGTAATACTGAGCAAAGACATTCTCAGATAGATACCTGTAAATACGCTTGTCTCATCAGAATGACTATGTCTGGGCTTTTGGTTCTGCAAGACGTATTTTAATGTCACTTATCCTAGGGCATGTGTACACTAAATAATGGAAAGCAGCGCAGAGATTCCTAATTTAGCATTTCCAGATGGCTCTGTGTGGCAGATAAATGCTCGACACTTGCTGAGGTCCAGAAGAAATATAGGTAGGTGCACGACATATAGGCTGATAAGCCTTGCCACTCCACAAGGCTTCCTACAACCTTTTGGGACGGTCTGGATTTTAATATCCCTGTCTAGAGTGCATCAGAGATTCCTTGTGAACAATGATATGTTTGTAAATAACATCCCTGGAATGAAGCAAGATGCCACAAATCAGCTGTCCCATGCTGCTGAGTGCTGTGCAGGCTGGCAGCCGCTCCCGGGATTGCTCCACTGGGACCAGTGCAACTGCAGGAGCAAGGCAGCGGCAGAGCCAGGCTGGGAGGCTGCAGGGACTGGGCTGAGGGGCTGAAGGTGGGAAGGTGGAGGAGCTGGAGCCTGGCTGTGGAGGTGGAGAAACTGTAGGCATATAAGAGACAAGCAGTGACACGTTGGAAGAGGTTGCTGAGGACTCGGACTGAGGTCTCAGGAAAACACAGGGTAAGGAGGGATAATTCCCTGTGTGTCTGTGTGTGTCCAGGCTTTCAGCAGCTGCAATTGCCTGTCTTGGCTGAATGCCCTCCAGCAACAGCCTGGAGCAACAACAGCTCCGGTTCCTTTCACAGCTCTCTGCCACGTGCCACAGCCGCCGTACCAGGACAACTGCACTAAAACCAGTGGTCTTAACTGCAGACACCTGAGGCAAAATTTAATCCTGTGTGTTTAATTCACAGCATATATTTTTCATTTGCCCACAGCCCTTCTGCACTCAGACGGGTACATCCTGGGTACATGCTGCTTACCTACAAGGAATCCGAAGCATTTAGTGGCATGCCAGCATCACGGCAATTAGTGCCGTGCTGGAGCTGCCCTGTGGCTCTGAGGTGATATCCTGTCTGAACAATTGCCAGTGCTCTGGTCTTCCCAACCTCTTGATCCATCTGAATTTGTAGTATTCATTTGAGTGTGAGCTGAGGCCACGTTGTTTTGTGTCTGTTTGAAAAGATCTGTGTGCATCCTATGCACTATGAGATTCTCTTAGTTTCATCCACCAAATAGCAATGGCTTTTATGTGACAGCAAAAGTATGGCCTGAGAAAGTCATCTTAATTGGAGAAGTGAATTTGTATCAGTATGGGGAAACCGATACGGACACTACCATCACAACTTTGACAGATGAGCACCAACAAAACTCACTGCTCTAGTTCGAGACTACTGCTCCAGCTATTCCCTTTGCTCTTGATTGCCTTGTTCAGTATGAAGAAAACCATGATGGGGGATTATTTTATCCCCCGCTGAAGAGTGATATAATCCCCATTCAGACAGTTATTTTGATGTATAATTTTTTTCTCTCCAGCTTAGCTTTGGGTGCTTTGAATAATCCAACTTACTGTAAAATGAAGAGACACTTTTCTTCTATAAAATAAGGTGCATGGGCAGTATATATTCTAATTTAAATAGGGCTCCCTTTTGCCTTTATGGGAGTTCCCTAACAGAAATGTTTGTGTCATGAAGTGCATGACACAATCCAATGCAGTAAGGCTCACAGGACTAACTGCACAAACCCTGTAGATTTGATCTGTACAAAACTGATAGAAATTTCTTTGGCTTTTCTTCCTGTCAGACAGTCCAGGCAGAGCTGTAGTACTGCACTAACTAGGCATCTGGACATCTGGACACAAGCTCTGGGCAGAAAGAAAAGACACACCTGGGAAGACATGGAAGTATGGAATTCCTAAAACATAGATATCTTAAGTTAGATGTATACACACGTGTTGTTAGGAGTAGTCTCCCCAGCATAATTGAGTGTGCTGATATTACTTCCCTGCATTGGTTGCATAATTGCCTACCTCTGTACTCCCTCTGGGTGTCTATGTGAGGAAACTGTACCAAGTGTTTCATTAGCTAACTATATGAAGATAATGAGAATAATATCTACCATGTAGGCAAGCACTTAGGCAAATCTTTATCTACACGTAAATTAGCCACTAATATTCTGAAATAGGAGTATCTATATAACCTTGTATGTTGGTTTAAAATGTCTTCAACTTACATGAGAGTAGCTTTCCTTTGCAGAGAAACCGTGAGTATCATGTTGCAGTGTAGATGAGTTGCTTTGCGCAATCTTTTATTGTCACTGATTTGACCTCTCTTCCTTTTGCAGGACCTGAAAACTGCTGTTATTTCCTGATTTAGATTTTAAGATCTTTGGGGCAGAAATCATGTTTGTGTGTGTTTGTACAGCAGAATCGGGTCTTGCTGCATGAGTGTGGTTTGTAAACATTACCACAATATAAATAGTACATTAATAATTAATTATACTGTTTATACATTGGTATGTCTTAAGCAGTGGCACTGTCTATGACTCTTTGGTTCCTCACAGAGATGAGGTCAAGACATTTCCATAAGCAAAACAGTTGTCTGAAGTCATGATTGACCCAGATCTTCCTGGAACAGATTCAGAAACAGAGATTGACATTGTATTGTGAACTTTAGTTGCCTAAAGTAGCATCCATATCACAGATTGGCAGATTTTGTGAAACTTCAGAAGATTAAAAATTATTAGCTAAGGTATGTGCATTGTCATGTGCATCTATACACAATTTGATGCATCTGAGAATCTCAAACTGCTTTGCAAACTTTATTTGGCTTTCTATAATGTACAAAAATGTTATAATCTCAGTTTAACTCCAGGATAAACTAGCATGTTTGGTCAGCACATTCACAAAATGTAAGAAAGTGAGTATACTTGTCTGCTTGATGTATGTAAGAAATGGGTAGATTGTGGACTCCACAACGTAGGTGCAGATATATTTCAATTTCTTGTGATAATCAATGCCTAAAACATTGAGTTCACTGTTATTTGACCTGAATTGATTTGATTGCCAAGGTCATGCTGGAAATCTGTGGCAAAGCAAAAAAAAGAAACCAGATCTCCTAACTCTCACTAAATTGCAGGTTCTGAATTACAGCAGCTGATGGCGTGATCCATAACAGCATTTAACCACATAAGGAGCAATTTAAGGCAATTTCCCAACTATTTGAGGCAAATAACTCAAATCCCATCTAAACTGCCTAGGGACACATAGCTTGGGCTGAGAAGCAGAGTTTCACTCTTCTGTCTGTAGAATAGATCAGCAATACGAAATACCTAACCAACTGTGGCGCAGGAGATGCAGGTCCATCCCTCCTTCCTGAGTCCCCAGACACTGTGGTGCATACTGTGAGTCCCTGTTGCCCTGTCGCTCCTTGCCACATGAGTTTTGTAGTCCTGGCCCCTTATCCACAAAGGGAGAGTAGGAGGTGTCCACCAGGAATGGCCAATGCCTGGTGACTTACTGTCCTGCAGAAAGGGAGCCCTGGGTTCAACGCCCGCAAGGCTGAGGAGGGCCAGAAAGTGACTGTGCAAGAAGAAGCCACTGGAACAGGCTGTTCTTCCACCTCATTTGCTGCATTCGGGTGCATGACTGACATGTCGAAGCTCAAGAGCAGGTTTCGGGTTCTGTCTCACAAAAGCACCTAACTCCATAACTGAGTTAAACTACTAAATGGAGACAAGAGAGACAACTTCAGACACATCCCTTTCTTCAGCATTTCCTGTTGCCTGGCTCAGTGCTCTGAATATTGGGATGTGTGTTGTCAGCCTCAACTTCAAACATCTGCCCCTGCTTGCTTTTTGTGTGGAACACCTCACTTAGCACTAGGGGTTCCCTTCCTGGAGGTGGGCACACACAATTTAGGTACTGAGTATCACAGCTCTCTAAACCTTTTTAGAGAGGGTCTTCTGAGATTCCTCAGTAACTAGGCACTGTATTTCAGGTGCCCACAATCCTGCTTTGATATAGGCCATCCAGGAAGGACTTTAATACACAGAGAAGATGCAGCACTTAATCATCAGGGGAAGCAGGAAGTCGCTGTGGAACAAATGGCTGGACTACTGATCAATGACTTGGAAAACCTTGATTCATGTTATTACTTCTTGCACAGTAAAGCTATGTGCAAATAATGTCCCAATGCCTCAGTCCCTCCTCTGCAAAAGGAAGAAGAGTACTGGTGTGTCCTACATGAGTGCTGTGAGGATAAACTGAAGTGTGGAGACAGGATAGGAACAAAGGTCAAAGGCAGAAGTGATAGTCTGAGTGACTATAAGTCAAGTTACAAGACCTACTCACATGCATAGGGAGAAATTACTGTAAACAAGCCCCACCTTGGATGAGGCTTTTTAATTTGTCCAGGCATTATCATGTTGCAGCAGTTTATCTGCTTCTGGGGACACACTTAGCAAAATCATGAGTAAATTCTTTGAGCTTTACAGGGAATAAGAATCCCCACTCTCGAGCTGTGCCTGCCTGAGTCTTTCTTTTCTGACTGTCATGATCATCTGCTACCATTTAAGTCCCGGTAATCCTACATGTCTTTATATGTAAACTACAGTTCTGACCCACATCACCCTCAGGTTGCCTCCATGTCAGGTGTCTCTAGAGCAGAGAGGTCCAGGCTTTGTCAGGTATAGCCATTTCACAGGCGATGTCAAAATGTCGATCAGCAGAACACTAGGATCTGTATGAGCAATTATTTTCTTTTCCACCCTTATCAGGCACATGTTTCCAAGTCTCTTGAAATCAAAGCGTAAAAGCAATTTCATTGTTTGCTCATTATTAGAAATAACACTCATCATTCAGTAGATGTGTTGATGTTTCTCAGAAGAGATCAAGTGCGGCCATGTGTCTGGAAGGGATACGCCTAAAGGTTAGACGTCAGACAACCAGTGAAAGCAACAAAGTAAACGGAGGGAAGGGAAAGGTAGGACAAAGGTGACATTTTTCAGCTGGACAGATAGAGAAAGCGAATACCGAAGTACTTTTCTACCAATTTAAAAGCTTGTATTTGGTAGGTAATGTTACAGAAACAAGGTTCTGGGAGAGGTCTGGAAGGAGAGACAACAGTCTTAGTAAGCAGAGAGAAGGGGAGGTGTTTCATGGTGGAAAAGGAAACAGAAAGTTGAGATCAGCAGAGACTTTTCACCAGAGAGACTTCGTTCACAACATGCAGACTAATGGCCTGCTCTTGCTGTTCATTTAGAGGAAACCACGAAACTTTTCTTTAACAGCAGTCATCCATTTTATAGGGGTGTCTTAAATTCACATGCTTATCATATTCTACAAATGTACTAGAAGATAATTAACCAACTCTAATGAACCTTGGCAAAGTCAAGTATTCTCTTTCAAGATTCAGCTGGGTAAAGGTCACAGATTCTGAAAAATTAACTGCTTGATCTAATAAGGCCTGCATCACCTCTCATTTTAAGTTGAACTTAAGTGATCCTCAGATATTTTTCACCTATTATTTATGTAAGATCAATTCTATCCTGTTGCTTTTAGTGCCCTACTTCAGTTAAGCTCCTTCACAGCATAATTTTCTAGACACAATTCACCTTATTCCTCCAGATGAGTCTTAAAAATATTCTCTTTCTGCCACCATAAAATTGGAACATTTAGCATTGAAGTCGTGGAAGAATAAGGTGCTCATTCTTGTTATTATTGGAAATCAGTGACATTACAGTAGTAGTAGAGCAGCAGCAGCGTGCTGGGTGCCCAAGAGAAAATTCCTACTGCTGTGGAGGCTGGAATACACCCAAAAGCAGTGTGCTACACTGTGCAATGCAATTTCACATGCAGTCTAACTCTCTAGCCAGCACAGAGAGATAGGATCAAATGGGAAAAGTCTATGGGTTTAGGGCACTTGAAAGAAAGAGAGGATTTAAGCATAGTTGGAATGAAGGGGATGAAGCATGTGATTTGTACATTAATGGGAAGAAACTGGAAGACCAGAATAGCACAGGCACAAAAGAAGTGCATGAAGAGAGAGCAGACTAGGCTTAGGTGTATGAGAATATCATGGGTTAGCCTGTTTTAAAGATGTTCAGGCTTGAATTCTTCATCTGAGCTACTGGTGGACAGTCCAGGGTTGTTTGATACATACCCAGATGGAAACCCTGATTGGTTCTTCCTGTCCCTGACAGGAGCCCTGAAACCCAGACATACACAGCAGTTATGGGAGGCCCACGGCCACTGGTGTAATCCTATTGGAACTAGAGGCACACCTGCATGAGCTGCAGGGTGTGGTTCAAAGTTTTCAAGTCATACAATAGTTATCGCAGCTAGTGCATATCACTGTCCCTTTAAGGCAATCAATGTCTGCAACCCCAAATATTTCAGCCCCCGCTCCTATAAATAACAGAAGAATCACTTGGAGATCACATAGCTTCCTTTATATTTAACTAGTTGCCATAGCATCTCTACTGTAAAACTGTGATAGCTATGGCTACCTAAAAGATGTCTAACCTTTGCCAATCATGTTTCTCTCTCTGCTTAGAGAAAAGAAACGAGGATAGGAAATTAAGCTTCAAATAATTTTCTTGAAGCATAGCTAAGACTATCTGGTCAGGTCGCGTGCCTTTTTTAGAAAGTATCAAGTCAGAAAAATTCAAGTTTATGAACACTAGGAATGAAGAATTAAAGTACATGTTCAGGCAGCCTTTACCCTGCCTCGCTTGTGCAGCCCCTGTTCCGGGAATAGCTCCCATTCCGGAGGGTGTCTTTGAACTGTGCAGGGGGGGTGGCTACACTTGCCCTGCAGCCAAATTCCTTGCGCACCTCACCCCCAGAACACCAGATCGCTCACATTTGATAAGCCCTTTGCTTCTTTTTTATAGTCTCTTCGCCTTTATGCACTTGACGCAGTCTAACCCTACGCTCACCTGTCATTAAACTTGTCATGCACAGACAGCTATAGGCGAACTGTTGACATCCTTATTTATAGGACCGATTCAATGCAGTGCTTAAGTGAGGTGTGTAGGAGCTCCTGAAGATACACGAAGCCCTCCTTTGATCAAATGAGGGTCCTGTCATGGAATTTGCTTCCCCATTCACAGATGGGAATGGCCCATCCAGATCACCTTTTAACACGAATCACAGCTCTTGTTGGACTGCTGTGACTTATCCTTCTGGCTAATCACGTCTCGCACAGGCAAGGCAGATAGATGATTTGCACGTAATTCCAGTGATATTGACAGGGAAGTGTGAGTGTCAAGGTTTCGCAGGTATGTCCTTTAATCTTTTATTTCCCTTTTTTGTCAGATGTGGGAGCTAGACCTGAAAAATGCTTGAAGGGCGTGAAATACCAGTGGGCAGCTTTAGCTCTGCATTAATGATGCTTTCCCCCAGTGAATATAAGATCTGCCAATGAATTTATGAACCTCCCCGATGTGGGAGCTGGCCAAGGATCATGTCTCCCACTCCAGAAGTACTAAAATGAACAGAAAGCTGAGCTGAGAGATGCTAAATCATCAAAGCTTCATCCTTGTGATGCAAGGATTAGAAGACCAGGGGAACTCAGAACGCCCTTTGAACCAGATGTACACAGGAATTCGAATTAGCATGGTCTGAGGTCAGAAAGATTCTTTTTCTGCTATTATATTTTTAATGAAAAGACTTAATCCCCAATAAGTCTATGGCAAACCATTTCTCAGCACTATTGTCTGGAAAGGACTGTTTAACCATTTGTCTTTTAAAAGTATGCATCAGTTTTACATAAAAATGAATCTTTGGATGGGTTTCATGATTTAAAAGAGGATGAAATTCAAAAGAGGATGAAATGTACCTCTACTTATGACAGTCCTTCACTATTTTAGAGTTCACCCTGCTTTAGAAGAAATTGCTTTTAAACCATATGAATGGTAGTTTGGGTTTCCTCTCCAGTACGTCAGTGAGCTCTTTGGAAGCTCTGTGGGCTAAAGAAATTATAAGTGAAACCAACTGTTCAGAACAATAAAAATAGCCTCTTGCTCTGCTGTGTTTCCATCACCTGGCTGCTTGCTGTAGGCCTCTTTCTTATGAGTCCCTGTGAGCAGGACAGTTTGCTCCACTGAATTATCTACCAGAGCTCAGGCTGTGTTGTGAGCAATGTGTGTTATAAATGAAGTTATAGGCAATGTGATGCAACCAAATATTTGCATACCACTGCGGTATGTGCTCTATAAATACATAAAAGCAAACAGACACAATGTTTTCCCTGTGGTCACATTGGTTATTTACTATAGCAGGTGTCAGCCTCTTGAACAATTAAGATACCAACTAAGTTTAGAAATAGCTTGTATTTATTTATGTCTGTCAAGTATGAGGGTAATATTGAGAAGTACCTGCCGTTAAAGGGCATTAACCAGCATCGTCTTTTCCAGGCTAAGTCTGCTGTATGACAGCTATACTCCTCCTGAGCTGTTCTCCTGATACTTCAGTTTTTTCATTAGCACATAAGAGAACACTCAGGTGCTGTTATTTGTTTTCCAGCTTTTGTGGGCATATAACAAAAAGCAGGAGGAAAACTAAGATTATCATGTGGAAATGGCTAATGAAGTAATATGAACGCCTTTTCAGTAAATATGTAAGTTCGAGGTTAGAGCAAAAGACCAAGAGCAAGGCCTCCTGGGCTTTGTTGTCTGGTCTGCTGCTAATGCCGAGCATCCTTGGACAAACCCCTTGCCAAGCTCCTAGGGTGAGCTCCTGAAAGCACAGCCTGGCATTTACATCCTCCTCTCTTCTGCCACCAAGGGTGCATCTCAGAGACACGGAAAAGATTAGTCCTGGTGTTGTGCTATGAGATTATCTGAAGAAAAGAACTGGACAAATGCAGTGTATTGTTAGGAAAGAAATATGCGCATATGCTCATGACTTTGCTTCTTTGCCCACTCCCCCTCCAACGCAATAAAGAAGCAGCAAACACAACAGAACATTACAGACACTAAAATTATCCGAGGCAACTCTGAACACACTACAGGGTTATCAGAACTCACGATTTCTTTCTTATTTATCCCATTTCAAAGTAGAATCACATTTTAAAGCACTGCATGAAGTTGGTCAGCGGCTGAAGTATTTCAAATGATTAAGTTCTAATTGCATATTACCTATCTAAAACACATTTTAATACCATAAAGGCCCAATTATGGACTTCATTTTAAGGACCCTCCAGCTAGTATCAGAGCAGAAAGTACAGCTGTTTTCCCAGTTCTCTCCATGGTGAGTGGAGGACAGTAAGAGCCTGTTTGCTGTAAACTTTTCATCTGAGACTTTGAGGTCATCTGGATGCCAGGCAATCCAAAACTTTTTTCAAAGCTGGATTGGTCCAACTTCTGTTCAGTCAAACTGAAAAAAAAAAAAAGGAGAAAGTGAAAAAAAAATTGGTCAGTTTGGCTGTTTTGAATTATAATACCTGTTTTCCTCTTTGCTCCCCAGCTAAGCTGCAGAGGTAACGTCCTGCAGAAATAATTCACTACCAGTTTGGCTAGATTTGGGAAAGATTTAAAATTCTCTTTTCGGAAGGATGTGTGCTAGCACCTTGTATTATTACAGTATAGAAAGAGATCCATAGGCTGATGCCGTGGCTTAAGCAGGAGATAAATTGGATGTGCTAAGATGAAATTCTTCAACTGAATTTTACAGAAGTTGAACAAGGGAATTGTTACGATCTCTTCTGCCATCATTATCTATTAATTTATAAATGTGGATTCCTCAAAACATTTTATCTAACACTTTCCAGCAGCAAATGTTTAAATCCAAGGGAAGATGAAGCCTTTTGTGAGGAAAGTGGGCAAAGAGAGATTCAGGCAGCAAAAGGTGCACAGAAATAACTTTCCAACGCATTAGCTGCAGCACAAAACCTTCATGAAGGAGTCAAAAGGGAATAAATGTCGGCTTCCTAACATCTCACGGTCACATCCTGTCGTGGTTTAGCTCCAGTCAGCAGCTGAGCACCACACAGCCGCTCACTCACCCTCCCCCTCCCTGGTGGGATGGGGGAGAGAATCGGAAGGGCAAAAGAAAACTCGCGGGTTGAGATAAAAACAGTTTAATAACAGAAATAAAATAACAATAATAATGATAGTAATAAAATTGCAATGAAAAGGAGAACGAGAGAGAGACAAACAAAACCCGAGGCGGGGGGGGGAACAAGTGATGCAACCGCTCACCACCCGCCGACCAACACCCAGCCAGTCCCCGAGCAGCGATCGCTGCCCCCCGGCCAACTCCCCCCAGTTTATATACTGAGCATGATGTCATATGGTATGGAATAGCCCTTTGGTCAGTTTGGGTCAACTATCTTGGCTGTGCCCCCTCCCAGTTTCTCGCGCACCTGGCAGAGAGCATGGGAAGCTGAAAAAGAAAGTCCTTGACTAGTCTAAGCACTACTTGGCAACAACTAAAACATCAGTGTGTTATCAGCATTCTTCTTACACTAAATCCAAAACACAGCACTATGCCAGCTACTAGGAGGAAAAATTAACTCTCTCCCAGCTGAAACCAGGACACATCCCTTCACAAGCTCTGCTGTGGCTGAAATCTGTCCCTCTTCCCTCAGGTTTCCTCCTGTACTACTTCATTAGGCCATACACTGATTTCCAAGCTACGATTTACCATACATGGCACTTTGATCAACACTTGGATTATCAGATGTAACTTCAATGATATATAAATTAATTATATCTATTTTGTATGTTCCATAAAGGGGCATACCTAAAACAAGAAAGATCATCAGTGCCCTTTCCATTAATAGTACATTTGATCAAAGATCACAAAGCCTACACGACGGAGTAAGTTTGGTCTCTATTCATTCCCAGTGAGCTGAAGTTCAAAGCAGTCCATCAAGAGCAATAAAGTTTGCAGGGTTGCTTTGGGTTCTGCAGTCAGTAGCTTCATCTCTGACTGTGGCTTCACTTGCAAACAAATTTTAACTTACCTCAAGCACAGTGGTTTCCTAATTGCAGTGTAAATTGCATGTGGCAGTTTTAGAAAGCTTTACAGAGTAGCTTCCACTTTGAGATATCTTTCAGATCCTCCTTCTCTTCCAAAACAGAGGAAAGAGGACAATTATCTTCTTCACTAGAAGCAAGACAGAGCCTGTGATTAAACTAGGCATGCTCTGGTAGATGGAAAGAGCTAACAAAGCAGGTCCTCATTTCCTACCAAGGCTAACTTGATACCTGAAGTGATGGTGGTATGTGGGGAAGGGGACTGCTAAGAAGTCTGCAGTGGCGGAGGCAGTGTTGGTGATGCAGGAGTCTGGAACACAGGAGAAACTTTGGATTTTTTTACTACAGATGTGCAGTTTCCAGATGTGAATGCCATCCATATATGAATGTCAGTATATTACCTGCATTTCTGTTTCAAAATACTTAAAACGCTTTTTTCCTTCTGTTTCAAAAACACCTATAAAACTCCCTTCAGGTCCTCTCTGTCTGTGTTGGGCTGGAGCAATATGCTCCTATCCCCGCAGCCCAGAGCTGTGGCTCTGACCAAGATAGGGCTGGAGCTGCCAGACCTACTTCAGAGCTCCAGGATCGGGAGCCAGCAGAGAAGTGTCTGGCAGTGACAGCGCAGCATTCAGCTGTGCAACACTCCTATCCTCCTAATGCATTTCACACTCAGCAGATTGAATTGCTTTGGTCTTCTCGTTTATTTTTCTTCCAGCAAACAAAACAACTTTTTCCCTCCTGTTCCTTGACAAAGAGTTTTGCCATATGCTCCAAATCAATTGCAACCTTTTTGATGCTTTGTTACCGCCCACATCTTGGGCTGCATTCAAAAAAAATGGCAGCTTAAGCGTTTCTGTTTCTGCTCCAACCAAACTAAAATTGAAACATTCTGCTCATTAATTCAAGGGTTAATGTGTCTTATCACTCCTCTCTTACTCAGTATATCAGCAACTTCTTAACTAGAACTGAACCAATTCCTCGCTGTAACTAATGTTTCTATCTGACACATTTTTGTCTTTCTGCGTGGATAGTTGTCATGAATAGAAAGGATTTTGCTCATATTCATTCACCAATCAACATTATTTATTGACTTAAGATACACTTCGCTGATTATCTTAATTTGATTTAATGCTGCACTTCATGCAGTTCTGTCCCTTCCCATGTGCTGCCATTAGTCCTTGTGCACCCACACAGTCAGCTGGGCCAGGGGGCTGATCTAGAAAGAAACAAAACCTTTTTATTGGTAAAACTCATGCTGAGCAGGGGCAGGTCCCATGTCTGCCTAGTGAGCACTGCTGTGGCCCAAAGGATGGGCAGAGGTAGGGGTCCCCTCTGCTTTCAGCGGCAGCGGGGTCTTAGATGAGCTTAAGTTTCTGCCTGATTCTGGTGTGCTACGTTATTCTAGGAGTTACTTAGGGCATAAGGCATCCATATACCATACTAACTCCTAGTGAGGACATATTTATAGCAGTAGAACATCCAGATATGGTGAACTACCTACTAACTAACTGCACTGACAAAAGCACGTCATTTGGGGAATAATTGGGTCAACCCTAGGATATCTGCTGGCAGAGCACATACTGGTGAGGAATCACGCCCCTTTCCTCCCCCCAGATAATAAAAGTAAACCCACAGAAATCTGTGGGTACTTCAGGATTTGATTTATTTAGGGGGATAGGAATAAGAAGGCAAATATTGAGAGCATGAAAACTTGATTGCTTAGGTTTGACCCAAGATTTGTATCTCCACTACCCCACTTCATTCCTTCCCCCTCTTCCTCCAAGGGTACAGCCCACTGGGGAGGTCACTCTGTACCCCGGGAAGGGAAGTTGAGATGCCAGTGCAGGCCCCCACACTGTGTGTCCAGCCTCGATGTACCATAGGTATTGCTTTGTGTTCCCCAGCTGAAATGTGTTTTACAGGTACCTGGCTACTGCTTTTCTAACAGGTTTCATTGAAACCTTCCAGTTATTTGATACGTTTGGGTTTTTTCAGTCCCTGTGTGCAGTTGTTGTTCTGGGAACAGAGAATTGCATTTTCAAGTTCTATATTAATTTTTTATTTATCTGATATTTGATGCAAATTGATTTTGTTTCTATTAAACCACTTGAATTTACTTTTCATGGAAAGCCAAAGAGAAGGGATGCAAGCCCAGAAGAAAGAATGAAAGAGAAAATCACACCTCTACCGATATAGATGCAGTTAAAATAGAGTAAGAAAAAGCAAGGGGAAAAAAAAGAAAATTAATCCTTTGGGTCATCTAGTTTATTTAATTCAGCTAATTAGTTTACACCCGTAAGGTATGTCTCCATTAGGAAGACTGCCAGTGTAGCTATCCTGGTATAATTATATTCATGGACAAAATAAATTTAAATGTTGAAATGAAAAGCCAAAGAACATTTTTCCTCTACTACTCCAGGTCTGCTTTTGCATTATAAGAGCATAAGCAGCCAAAGTAACCTAACTTAGCTCAATTTACATCATGTGATAGAAAAGTGTTTCTGTCACCTTTTAAATCATAGAAGTTTTTTAATGGCCTTAGTATTTGCCTTAGGTAAAATACATTAAATACTTTCCTTACGTTAGTCCTCGAAGACACCATAGGAATGTTATACGACTGCAAATAGAAGAAAGCAGTTCTTCTGAAAGGCAGGAAAAAGTGAGCCATTCACTGGAAAATTAGAGAATAGCTGAATATGTTGGATAACACTTCAGGAGAGATGCGAAATCTCCTCTTCTCTTCTCTTCTCTTCTCTTCTCTTCTCTTCTCTTCTCTTCTCTTCTCTTCTCTTCTCTTCTCTTCTCTTCTCTTCTCTCCTCTTCTCTTCTCTTCTCTCCTCTTCTCTTCTCTTCTCTCCTCTTCTCCTCTCCTCTCCTCTCCTTTCCTCTC
>VYZW01061790.1:0-18083 GCA_013401315.1 Balaeniceps rex | reverse complement strand
TAAAACTGATGAAACTGTCCTGTTGGCAGATGTAGCCACATGCAAGTATCCCCCTTGAAGAGCTTTCTTTTCAGGGCTGCAGGGCATCCCCAGATCAAGTGCATGGCAATGAAGTCACTGAAACTTTGATGACCCAATCAGAGCCAAAGCAGAGATCTCGCTGCCATGTGGGAACTTGCAGGTTCAAGGGTCTGTGTAATCAAAGCAGTGCTGCAGCCAGGAGGGGAGGAAACTGGGCTCTGCTCTAGCATTGCACTGCCAGCCAGCTAAGGACAAAGTCCTAAGCAGCTGCTCTTGTGTAAGACGTCTGAGTTTTGGCAGCTTTATACACAAAAAATGTTTGTAGCTTGTTTCTGGGCCAAGAGATAAGATGAACAAGAAAAAATGGAATTAACCTTTTATTAGAGAGATGAATCATTACTAGTCCATGAGGCTGCTAAAGGGGCTTTTCTGGTCTCAAAGTCTGGGTATTAATATAAGGTGGAGTACACAGCATCATATCATCAGACACGCTAGGTAAGGAGGATGAATCAAGCCTGAGTTAGGCTGTGTGTAAGGCTCTCAAGGGAAGTGCATGGGCGTGGCTCTTTACATGACAGAAAAGAATGACAACATTTTGGGAGCAGATTTTTTCATGGGAAGACATGGGAGCTGAGGCTACTCAGTGAGGACTGAATTTGGATTTGTCCAACAGGAGGAAGTGTGCAGTTGGGAAAAAATCAGCCTTGCAAGCAGGACAGTATTCAGACACCACCGAGGAACTGAGGTGAGCTGGCTGCTGCAAGGACTCTGTGTATGGCACTGCTCTGCAGAAGGTGCAGAAGACAGACCTGGCCTGGGACATCACACAGATCTGCCCTGTCATAAAAGAGTGTCCGAAGGCCGTTGTTGTGCTTTGCAGAGTGCTAGCTGGGAGTGACACAGGACATTCAAAACCCTTGGGAATATGCCTGCTGCACGTTCAGATCGCCATTTCCTCCAAGTCTGGAAGATGAGCCGAAACACAGGCAAATCTCACGGAGACGCATGAAGGAGTTTGGTCCCATTTCACATTCAGAAGAACACAGATAGTTAGCTTTACCTTCAGATACTTAGGCTGTTTCTAGAGAGGTAACCTCACCTTTGCACTAGGACTGGTGCAAATGTCAGCTGAGGGAATACCAGTGTGGCAACGCTTGTGCTGCCACTGTGTTAACCAGGCTGGTCATCTTAGCTGGAAAACCTGTGACTGTAAATATGAGGCCAAACAGTGTATGAATAACAACCATTAATGGACTATTTTACACTGTGCATGTGTATGCATGTGTTTGTGTGCGTGGTGAATGCATACAAGATGTTCCTACAGATTCTTGTAGAACGGAAATTTGAAAGTGGAATTGAAAGTGGTGAAATTACTGTCTGCTGCATGAAAGTCATAGAAATGTCGTGCAACCAGATGGTTTTTCCATAAGCCTTCGCTATAGACTGGTATTGGCCTCGCTATATTAGTAAGATTATGCTTGCTGGTAAATGTCCATACCAAACTGATGATGCATTAAGGAGCAGTGTTTTTAATCAATAAGTGTTTGTCTGTCTATCATGTTGATATTATACTCCCCAGCGTATTCACTTTCCTAGTGGAAAGATCCCAAGATGAATGAGCCCCAGCATCAAAAGAAGATGTCAGAAGAATCTTTAGAGGTTAGCATCTTTTATGTGGATTTGGAGTTTTAGACACTTGTTAAATTTAGGAGTTAAAAGAGAACAGCTTTGACTGATGATGCGATGCAATGCAATGTTGGGATTGCAGGAAAAGAAGATCTCAGCAGAAGGCCAGCACACAGATGTGTCAGATGATACTGCATTCCACACACTAGAAGTCACGATCTCCTCACTGAGCTATCAGCAGCATCGCTTCAGACTTCCTTACATTTTAAAGCATTCAGATACACGGGAAGAAATTCCAGTCCTTGCAAATAAATTTAGCCTACTGCTAAAAAAGCCAGAAGGTGCCTTGCAAAACACTCTCACTTTTATAGTAAGTGATAGTACTCATGTTCTTCACCTGGAATCATAACCCTCCAAACAACAGTAAGCTAAGAACACAATAATCTGGTCCATTTAAGTAAATATTTTACTTTCCTTGTTTGTTCTAATGGGGTAAGGGAATTATTTTATGATTTAACAGTTATATATCCTTTCCTGACTGTCTTGTTCTCTTTTACTCTTTGGGAATACACACAGGAAAGAGAGCCCATGAAAGACTCTCCAGCCCCAACACTTAAGAGAGTCACAGAGCCACAGACTAATTCAGGCTGGAAGGCATCTCTGAGGCCATCTGACCAGACTACACTTCAAAGCTAGGTGAGGTTGCTCAAGGCTTTGGCCAGCTGAGTTTTGAAAAATCTCCCAGGACTGAGACTCCACAGCCTCTCTGGGCACCTGTTCCAGTCCATCGTCACTTTCAGGCTGAAATTTTCTTTCCTTATGTTCAGTCAGAGTTTGCCTTACTGCAGCTGCATACATTGCCTCTTGCACATTTCCTGGTGCATCTCTGCGAAGAATCTTGCTCTGTCTCCTCTGTAGCCCCCCCTCTAGGTAGTGTAAGGTGGCAATTAGCTTTCCTATTCCCCTTCTCTTTTTGAGGCTAAACAAACCTTGTTGTCTCAGTGTCTCCTCCCATGTCATGTGCCCCAAATCATCCTTGTGGTCCTCTGCTGGACTCCCTCCTATGAGCTGGGCACAAAATGCAGCCTCATGAATACCAATTTGAGGTAATTGTCCTGCTGGCAAGGTTCTTGCTAAGAAAGATCCTCCTTCTTGCCTTTCTTGGAGGTGGGTGTGACATTTGCCTTTCTTCTTGACATTGGGGACCTCATCCAATTACCATAATCTTTCAAACATGATAGAGCGTGGCCTTGCAATGACACCAGCCAGCTCCGTCATAACACTTGGATCCATGCCAACCTATCCCAAGGACTTGTACAGGTCCCCATGCTTATGCTGATGCATTTGTTTACACAGTCTCTGACTTAATCATCCCCTACCATTAGCAACATTTGTCTCCTTCAAACTCTGCCACAAGGCACGCAGCTCTGGGAGGCTGAAGGCAGAATTTAACCGTGAAGACTGAGGAAAAGAAGGAAATGAGATCTTCAGCCTTTTCTGGGTCCCCCATTATCAGGTCTCCTGCTCTATTAGGGATTGTTCTGAGCTGGCAGTGCTTTCTCCAGGGGAGGTTTGGGTGTCCAAGTTCTGTAATAAATTTTCACTTTTGAAAATCTGGACTGTTTCTGGCGTAATTTCAATAAAAAAGTTTTGTGAGAGAAAAAAAAGCAGAAGGCTGTGAATGTGAATGTTTGCAGAAAAAGAGAGCTATGGACCCGAACAGACGGTCTCTTGCTGGGCTGTTACTGGTCAGATTATTCCTCACATAATGGCAAATATTTCCCATTTTTTAAATTCAGTTCATAAAAAAAATCATTATACAGGGGAAAAAAATATACAAACCCAACAACTATTAATTCATTCCCCAGACTGTAGCTCAACACAAAAAGAAAACACAGATGTTTCATAACACAGCTGTAGAGTGAGCTTTTCCAGGTTTGTGAATTTGGCACCCTCCTGCCTCTCTGGGACCCAAATTAATGGCTCAGGGCAGATGGCCCGACTCTGGATGTGACAAGCAGGTTTCTCAGTGCAGCCCTGACTCTGCTGCTGCAATAGGGATCAGGAGGTAAGCACGAGCTCCACCAGCACAAGCCCTTAGGACTCAATGGAGACTGAACCTGAGATAATTTGTGCCATGGGTTTTAATGTTTAGGTTATCCCACAAAGTCATAAGTCATTTGCAACTACATAAGCAATAGACACTGACTTCACAGCCCTATGCAGGCTACCCAGATTAGAAATATGACGCAGGGGAATTTGTAGGGTTTCTCTCCAGTTTAAGCCATTTGTAGAATACGTATGGTAGAGAACGGGTGTAGCTTTTGCTCAATCCTTTGTGCATTAGTTGGAGTTGTAATCCAGTTGCCTGAGGGCTGCAGTGACTGTTGTCGGTATAGCTGTAAATTATGACCTGCTTCAAGTGAAGAGAGGGCAGGAAGGCTACTATTGTCCAAAAGGGTGTTCCTGAGGCAAACTGCCTTGATCGTTCCTGTTAACAGCGATGATAACAGTGCTGCTAACATATATTCCTCGCTGGAGGCAGGTATGCCTAGTCACAGTGTGACTGCCCAACATAGCATTGCTTCCTACACGCATCCAGTGACTAGGCTGAGAATCTCACTGCTTTACAAAGCATTACTTTCCAAATCTCTGCCATTCCACAACTACATCATATAACCTCCTTCATTCCCCTGTTCCTGCAGCCAATTCCTTCTGGATGCAAAGCTTGCCGTCCCCCTTCCCACCTCTCCCAAACCACATACAGAATCAAACACCTCACTTCAAATTCACCTGCATTTCTATACACTTTTTCATAGCTAAAAGGACTAGAATTCTATGTCTAATAACAAAAAAAAAAAAAACAAAAAAGAAAAAAAAAAGACTTGATGCTGAGGGGACAAATTATAATTGTTGGAATGAATTCTCTGTAGTTTGATCCTGCAAAGTAATCAGGACTATCAGTTCCCATTGCCCCCAGTGAGAGTGAAGGATCAGTGTTTCATAGGCTCAGCTATACTACATTACAGAACCAAAGTACTAACAAACAGGATTACTTGTTGGACTACCAAACAAAGATTTCCTCTGTGAAGAATTAAGATTAATAAGATTAATTATTTGTAGAAAGGAAGCAACTCTGGGTACCAGGCAGATCCCCTGTTCTGTAGTCACTACAGGTTATGCAAGGAAGCACAGCAATGCACCAAGCTTTCTCCCTTTGGGACTATGGAAATGGATCATTCTTATCTTTTTGATGTGCTTTATCCATATCTGTTTGGCACAGCAGCAAGTGGACACTTATTGATTTCTTCTGAGCTTACAGTTCTGTCATAATAGGGTCAGATTCTTCACAAGGGATTACTTAGCCTCGAGGGACAGAAGGGGACAGGAAAACAACACAATTTTAAGAATCAGACATTGCTTTTCTGCTAATAGAGTGCACAATGAAAGCATGTTTGATTTGCTTCTAGAAAATAGATGAAGAAAAAAAAGATTTGGATCAAGCAGAAAAGAATGGGATTTGTTGGTAGCAAATAGACAGCATTTTTCACCTCCTGAAATACCTAGCATGCTATTTGAAGTAGATATGACAATTATGAGCACTATGTCAGTGCCCATAGAGATAGAAGAAAGGAGTCATACTGTCTCTCACTGGATAATTAACCTTCCACTACCATCCAAGAGGGTGGGATGAGATGAACCGTGTGGGAGGAGCAAAGCAGAGCAAAGAGGATCAGGGATGTGTGAAGGCAAGAAGCTAACTAGTACACAAAAACGAGAAATAAGCATCTAGTAAAAAGAAAGGCTTCAACTCACTGCCTCCTCTTTTCCCTACGGCAAGAGACATAAGATCAGAAGCTAGGATGTTGTCAGCTCCCTCAGCTCTACTTAACCTTCTTAAGTAATGCTCATGCTCCAGACCTCTTTACTTCCTAGCAAAATCTTGTCATTGTTCCCAGGGGAACAGGCACTTATGTGGTAACAGAGGCCAAAGATGCAAATGTATTCAGCTACAGAAATATACTTTCCAGGATTTTTCAAAGCATTAATTCACCTGACTGTTGTTTGATTCAATAGAAGTTAGATATGAAAGGACCTCTGAAATAGCCACTAACACTAAAGGCACATATGTGCCTTTAAAAATGAGACACAAGTGCCTCCTTTCTAAAAGTGATATAGAAGCTTAAGGTATGCCTTCTAGTAGGTCTCCAGGGAGAAAGGTCATAGGAGTTAGGCTTCAAGTATTCTTAGGTATCAGGGTCTTTGCAAACCCTTGGTGGGCCCTGACTTTCAGCTTACCTGGTAGGTCAAGCTAGTTGCTTGGCAAGACACCTGAACTTGACTGTTCACAGATGGAAAGAAAAAATGTCTGGCTGGTATAAGGATGACTACATAACCCCCTCAACTCAGGGCCCCTGCTTTGTCTAGAGAATGGTTAAGCCACCTCTGACATGGAGTGCACTACCTTCTCAAACTCCTTAAAGGTTTATTAAGTGGAGGACCAAATGTCGTGACAAGGCCCAGTTTATAAATAGGAGATGCTACATGCAGGAAGGTTGATTCATTTTGTCTGGCTAACTCTGTGGACCAAGGAGGGAGGCCTTTCACAAGGACTCACTTGGCTTGGTCTCGTGTCTTCAGCTTCCCGGGTCTGCTTCATAACAATAAATTCAGGGTCTATAAAATAACTCTGGTGCGTTCAATATATTAATCTTGTTGAAAGCACAGATGTCCATTTCTTCAATGGAATAATAATAATAATAATAGCTTGTCTTCCTTAGAGACTGGAGTGGTGTGAATAAAAGAGCTCTGCTAGACAGCAAAGTATGCCAAATGGGCATATTTTACTAGATGAGAAAAACAGCTTGTCACTTCTAATTGTTCAAATTATGTGTGATTCAGTTCTTCCTGCCGTTATTTTTAAAATGTTTTTAAGAGGGTATAATGTGCAGCTAAGAATAAAAAGGGTGTGAAATTGTTAGCTCCCCTGGTAGGTAGGTGGTAATAATGAACATTTCATAAAGTTCTTGTTAACAGGCAAATCTCTCCAGTGCTCAGGAAGTCTCTCATAGCGTTAACAGTCTCTCACTAAAGTAATGGTTTTTAAGGAATACACATGGTTTTTGATCTGCTGCTTTTCTTTTTTTTTCCTCTTTTTTCCTTAATCGTGACTTACAGAAATGAGCTAAAAACAGAGTGAGGGGTCAGAACTCTAGGATAGCAAATGTTATGTCGGTGTCCCAAAATGGCATCCAAAATGGCTGACTGGGACCCCCAATGCATGGTCTGCAGCTGGCTCACAAGTCGCACAGCATGCTCGGCACTGTGCCCGTCTCTCTGCACAAGAATAGCTGCAGCAGACACTTCTCTGCTTGCATGGCAGACCTTGTAATAGGTCTCACTTTCACAGCATGGCCCGCATGGCCATTTGGGAACTATTGGCTTAGACCTTTTCTGGCCTGTTAACTACTCTTGTCCTTATGTGGATATATAAAAGGCCTGCTAAAGTAGCTGGATTTCTCTGGAAAATCAGAGGAACTCAGCTCACACTGATAACAAAGACATTGGACAAGATTATTTAGGTTACTGAACCACTGCAGTTAACAGCCAGATCTCAGCCCTGCACCTCCGCCTGGTGTGGCAGGGCTGGGAGAGCAGTGGTCCCTGAACCAGATGGCCATGCCAGCAGAAGTCCCTTGTGCTGATGCAGTTTCAGCAGCAGAGCTGTGCTTCACCAGTTCTTGTCCCTATGACTTCACCTGCTGCTGTCTCACCAGGCCATGGCTGCGATTACAATATCTGCAAGCCTACGGGCAGCAACCTATTGCACACGCCTGAGCTGTAGTCGCTGAAACTCATGTAGCAGTGCTTGAACTAACTTCAGACTTGTTAACATGGGTGCAGGCAGATATTAGCTTGGATGCCAGCAGCGCAGTTGTGGTGTGAAAGAGCTCGGCGCGAGCTAGCTGCACTAGCACCGATCCGGGCCCACAGCAAGTGTTACAGCCATTGCTGTCTGCAGGGCTATGGTGACTACAAATGGGGTCTTTCTGTTCTCCAGGGAGAAAGTCCAGGAACTTCCTTTTAGATGAAATATTTGCTGCTCATCTGTTCCTTCTGGGACACAGAAATCATTGTATGGAGCAGAGATTGAAACCTGGGATATGGAGGGATGGAGAGATGGAAATGCCAGTCTGGAGTGCAAGAATCAATGGGAACCTCAAATCCCATTCAGGCTGTCCCAGTGCCCTTGGAATAAGACTAACTCATAGTGTGGACAGGGAGAAAAAACTGTCACTGCTACAGGGAACATCACATCCTCACACGTGCAAGTGCTCACAGAGCTCTCCTGCCTGCACCTCTGACATGGAGGCATTTACAGGCTGGGTGAATCAGTCTCCAAAACATGGCCCAGTCTGACTGACTAAAGGGCTTTTTTTGCTAGGCCCCTGCATGGCCTTAACCTGCTGACCTTTGTTCTTGTTCAATTAACCAACCTGGTGGATAACCAGAGCACCTTCAGCCTATGGCATGGCTTGCTTTTCTGGCAAGGATCTTGCAAATCTTGTTATTGGCATTTTAAGTGCAAGCTTCCTGCAGGCACTACAACTTCTGACTGTGGGTCTTGCAAGCGGCGACTTCTCCAGCATCCTGCAAACGTAATTTCTTTTCTGACTGTGGGCTCTGGCACTACAGAATTCAATTCACAGGGTGACCTCCACATTTGTACTCACCTTATCTCGTCAACTTTAGATATTTATGATGTGAATCTCTATCTGAGGTAGTCATGCTAAGCTCAGTTTATAGCTAATGGAAATAGATACTTTCATAGTGAGATTTATCTGCTGTCTTTTCACCAGCAACTTAGAATGAAATGAATCACACCCTAGCCACATCTTTCTTCTCTCCATTAATTATCAGGGGCACTTAGTGCCTCGTTCAGATGTGAGTGTTACATTGGGTGAATCTCACCCCATGCGCCTCCCTCTGCCAGGTGTTTGTAACATCACCTGATTGTAATTTAGTTTTCATTGACATAATTGTAACTAAAAATCTCATCACTCAGGTCTAGTTTGAGGTTAACGAGTGATTTTCTTCTCATGACCAACTAGTCTGGGTATTGGAATTGATCTGACCTACAAAGCAGAATGAAAAGGGTTCTCAAGACACGGGAGTAGGCTAACGTTTTAAAAAAGTCATGACATACCTCTTTAAAAAATTCTGGATCACATGTGTTTGAAAAACACATTGCTGAGTAAGCAGTATTTTAAGACTGGAAGAACTGTCAGACAGACAGGACTTCTGAGTCTGCTCCTACCTGTAGCATTGACTTTGTCGCCTTCAGGTCACTTACAGCCAGCCAGTCTTCCAGGAGATAATGCGGACTTGCAGCAGAGACAATAAAGAAATAAAATGAATTCTCAGTATCTTGAAACTTAGTTTAACCAAAGTCTCGGACTCAGTACATAACTGTGATGAAAACAATTCAGAGAACTGATCTGAGGCTTAATTACCACAGCCATAAAAGGCTCTGTGACCTAGAAAAAGACAAGAAATAGCAACCTCAGTCCTAATCGCACTGATGTCAACAGAATTACAGGTAGTGTGATCTGAGTTTCCAGACTTTGTTTTTAACCATTAGTTACTCCAAGGACCCACAAAATGCAAGGCACCTGATGGACAGTTCAATAGATATGTTTCTTTCTTGGAAGAACTTAGCAGCCCAATCCATGGGCAATTTGCCATGCTCTGCCAATGCACCATTCAGGAGCCAGTTACCTCTAAAGTAAAGGATTTTAGCTCTCCACCCTTTCCTGTAGAAGCAGTCCTTCTTGGATGCTGTAGTTTTTAATGGTGTTAGTAGTACCACACAAACTCTGGCTGGGAGCAGAAAAGGGAGAGAGGTTTATGATGACACAAGCTGAACAAAAGCTACAATATCAATTTTCTGCACAACCACTTGAGAGGAATGAGGAAACAACACTTAATTTCCTTAACTGTCTGGTCATCGCTCAGGTTCCTGGTTCACATTCCAGATAAGGGTTACATTACAATCCAATGGGCAAATTACTTTGAAAACAGTGATTCATTTACTACGGTGAGTAACAGACGTTTGTTTCATGGACAGAACACATCACTGGTCAGATTCGTATCTTGAATTATTGAGACCCCTACTTAAGGGTGTCAGGAAACAGCAACGTTTGTGGACAGATAAAGGGATTCAGGTGGGTCTTCCTACATCTCAACTCATCAGCAAAATTGTCATCAACAATCACAGCTTTGGAGGAGGCAATGTGAGTAACCTCACACACTAGCTGAGAAATTGGGGGCAACAAAAAAGTTAATTTTCAGACATGAAATACTTGATAATTGCCAGCAATAATTATTGACAAAAACCACATAGTAGTGAGAGTGATGAATCTTAGTCTCTTAACTATTATTGGAGTGTTAAGAAATTTATGGAAGAACAGTAACCCCTGTCCTGCCTTGCCAAGAAAACAGACTCAAACCAGCACCAGTCATGGATTAGACAGGGTATGAAAGACTCAGCTTTCGCAACACTCAGCTATCCCAAAGTTTGAGAGATAAAAGGCCTTTATATCAAACCAGTAGATTTCTTTGCTAACAGTTGAAGCAATTCATATTAGATAACACATATGGGCTACAAATTAGGAAAAGACTCCCTGTGGGGTGGGTCCCAGTCTGATGGGAGGGTTTTGGAAGGACTCTGCAGGTTTCCTGCCCTGGCGCAGCACCTCCACTCTTCCTGGGAGTGAGAAAGGGCAGGAGAAAGGGAGACAGCTTGGAAATTCCCAGAGCCAGGCATACTGGGGCTCTTCACTTTGGTACACGAGTGAGGTACACTGGCCAATAACTGGATGACGAAGGTTGTATGGCTTGCAGGGAAATGGGAGATTGCTATGTATCTTACAAATAATTTTGGTGGCTACTGTGCTTACCTGGCTCCTGCTTGGATGCAACCAGCAGCTACTGTGTTCCCCTGCGGGGCCAGGATAGTGGTGGTGGTGTGGGGGAGCTCTGGGATACAAATGGTTTTAGTCAACAGTTCTTGTCAACCCAAGAATACATAACAAAAGGCATTCTCAGGACTCCACTGATTAGCAGCTGGGAATAGCTTGAGCTTTATCACTCAATCCAAGCCACACAAGCAAGATTTTTGTGCGGAAAAGGTAGTGCGTTTAGGCAAATGCACAGGCAGGAGCACAGTTTAAGACTGGAATGCAGACGTACCCTGAAAGCCTGATTCTCTTGACTTGAGTACTTATATCCAGTACAGACTGTGAGTGAAACCCATCAATCTGAATAGACAAGATGAACAGAGAGAGGTCCCAGGGTACAAGCAGCAGGTCAAAAGGAAAACAGAGAACAGAATCCAGACCTCTAAACTACTAACCACCCAGCTACCACCACTAGCTAACCACCCAGTTCACTGGTTTGCACTCATCTTCCTACAACTCACCTCTGAGGTTAACACATGTTCTGCCTCAAGTAATGCAGGCAAAGAAAAAGCTGAGATTTAGTGCATGAATGCAGACCTTTTTGGTGTAGGTTTACATATAGGCATGCATGCTTTTACAACAGAAAGTATGATCCAAATTGATATCTGGCTTGTCTGTGCGAGTGTGCGTGAGTGACCCAGGAACAATAAACTAACCCTTGCATAGTTCAGTGTTCACAAACAACAGTACAACACAAAATGTCATACAGGCCAGTTCTTGCTGGCAGCTCTGTAATAATGAAAGGGCAGGCATAGCCCAGCATTCACAAATCACCTTACAGTAATAAACCTGAATACCTAGTACATATGACTTCCCCAACAATAGCAAGACAGCCTCTACAGCTCCTGACTCTCATAAGCACCCCTCTCATCCCAGAGTATCAAGAAATTCCCACCAGAGGTGGGGAAAATCCTGGACCAGGTAACCTTTCTGCTGCAAGGCTGTGAAAGATTTTATGTAAAGAGAGGGGAAAGACAGTGATATTGAAGGTAATGGAAAATCCTTTCCCAGATGCCTGCTCCAATGAACAGGGTGTTTTGTCCTTGTTGCAGAGCCGCCGAGACTGGTAACAACAAGCAGTGGGATAACATGAGGCCTGAGCCTGGCAGCAATAAATAGAGCAGTGGGGAAAGAGCGGCATGTTTATGGCTGTTGTATGGAAGCCATTCAAAGGAAAATGAAGGATTTTACAGCCTGGATAACCTACATTGTTTAAAGCTGGACAATGCGGCCACACACCCTCGCTTCACACCACTTGTAAACTCTGCAAGAAGACAGGGTGACGTAGATTTCATCACTGCCTCATCAACTTCAATGCGCTTTGCCACTGGCGTTACTTTGCCTCACCTCTGACTAGCTGCTCTGCCATTACCAGACTCCTGTTACACAAAGCATCCTGGGTATGGCCTTTGGGAGCGGGAGGTCAGCTGCTGTATGGCTCTGTAATGCCTGGGCTGCCCTGAGGGAGAGGTCTTCTCCAGCAAAGCAGAACATGTGTCAAGTGAGAGAGCTCTCAGCATTTCCCATAGCTGAAATCTCAGGAGGGGGACTGGGACCTATCTCAGGCTCCAGGGACATCTATTGTATTTTGGCGGGCTGATCAAGAGAAGAGGGATGGATCTAAAACCATCACTGCCCATTGTGGTTTAACTGGCATCCAGCAGCTCGCTCCTTTTGTGCTCTCTTCTGTTCAGGTAACCATGACTTCTGCACTATGCTCACATCTCACCCGCTAACCTGCTCATTCATCTATCTGTCTGCTTCCCAATCTATCCACCTTAAAAATCACTTAGAAACTAACACAAGAGCTTCCACTCAGACACTGATGTTAATTCAAATGAATCAATCTGGATCATCCCCTTGGGTCTGACTCTCATTTATATTTAAAATCACATTTCACAGATCCAGGAAATGGAAAATTAGATCTTGCCAATTAAATTGGCACTTTCCATTAATGCCAGAGGTCTGCTGTTTAGTGTGGTGGCAATCAAACCAGCCCAACATGTTGATTTCCACATTCTCCAACACTGTGAAGAAAATCATCTTTAAAGCAAAAGACAGAAAACATTTAGCTGAAGAAATAGAAGAGGCTAAACCATTTAATGCATCTATTAAAAAAAAAAATTAGTCCCCACAGATGACATTATTTGCTTTTGGTGTCTGATGGTGTTGTCTTTGAGCCAATTCTTTCTAACCTGCTTTCTTCATCTCTGGTCACACTAGAATTGCTGTGTCTTTCTTACCCATAGGGAGATATCCAGCAGGCCTTATTCTCCTCAGTCTTAATTATCTTATGCAGGAGAAGTCCATGCTCAAAAGATACGGGGTAGTAAAACCTTTCAACAGTGTCTATATGGAACATAGAAAACGAAGAAAGAATCAGAACAGAAGAACAGATATATTCCTGTAGCTCATATCTCTGCCCTCAGAGAGACTAGAGAAACCAACATTACAAGTCAGGTTTGTCCAGCTTCTTAACAGCTGGGTACTCAGTTATATGGTCAGATAAACAGATAATTTAGAATCATAGAATCATAGAATCANGCACTTGCAGCCCAGAAGGCCAACCGTATCCTGGGCTGCATCAAAAGAAGCGTGGCCAGCAGGTCGAGGGAGGTGATTCTGCCCCTCTACTCGGCTCTGGTGAGACCTCACCTGGAGTACTGCGTCCAGCTCTGGAGCCCTCAGCACAAGAAGGACATGGACCTGTTGGAGCGAGTCCAGAAGAGGGCCACGAAAATGATCCGAGGGCTGGAGCACCTCTCCTACGAGGACAGGCTGAGAGAGTTGGGGCTGTTCAGCCTGGAGAAGAGAAGGCTGTGGGGAGACCTTACTGCGGCCTTTCAGTACTTAAAGGGGGCCTATAGGAAAGATGAGGACAGTCTTTTTAGTAAGGCCTGTTGTGACAGGACAAGGGGTAATGGTTTTAAACTAAAGGAGGGGAGATTTAGGCTAGATATAAGGAAAAAAATTTTTACAGTGAAGGTGGTGAAGCACTGGAACAGGTTGCCCAGAGAGGTAGTGGAGGCCCCATCCCTGGAAACATTCAAGGTCAGGTTGGATGGGGCTCTGAGCAACCTGATCTAGTTGAATATGTCCCTGCTCACTGCAGGGGGGTTGGACTAGATGACCTCTAAAGGTCCCTTCCAACCCAAAGCATTCTATGATTCTATGATTCTATTCTTTACTTGGGGCTTAAGTGCAAGGAGCCCAGAGCTCCTACCTGGCCTCCAGTATGAGAAAGACTGGACAACCCTGACTGACCTGCTATCTAAATCTCTTACATTTATCAGTTAACTTTCAGTTCCAGCTGAAAATGTGACTGTGGGCCTACATTCTTGGCTGAGATAAGCTTGTACAAATCTACATTGTTTGAAGATATGATCCACTGCCTTTAATCACAATATGCTCATTTATCCCATCAAGTATCTGGCGTATATTTAGTGTTCTTCCATTATCTTGATCTCTAGACTTCTATGAGGGGGAGGAAGCGTGCAGATTGCATCTGTAGTTTAACTGACAACTTCTCAATGGGAAAATGGCTGAAGTGAGACTTGGCTTTTATAAACAATTTACAGTCAGTGCTGGCTTTCAACACTCCCTATGATTCCTCTTTGGAGGCTCCTAAAAACATATTAGGGCTCCTAAGAACAGCACTCTCCATTGCATGGTAATGAAGCGGGGTGACAGCAATGTCAAGTGATGGCTGCTGGTGTGTCTGCATCAGACAGCAGAGCATGGACGCAGAGACACCTAGTCCAGCAGCATTGCAGCTAGCAGCACAAGCATGATAGATGGAGTGTAGCACAGCACCTGGGAGGGAGGGTCTTTCCAAAGAAGCCTGCTGCTTTTAAACCAAAGCTAGTTTCTCCAAAGACAGCTACTGTGCATCATTCAGATGTACCAGCTTAGGTAGGAAGAGGTCAGTGCTAGTCCATGTGCTTGTGTTGCACAGGGTAGACATGTCCATGCCTTTTCCAGCTCCCCAAATGACTGGGTTGTTAAAGAAGAGTTTTAAAAAAACATCCACCTCCATCAAAACTAAGCACAGAAACACACAAAAATCCTGGGTCGAGTGTGGAAAGAGGAGATCTTTAAACTTATGAAGGGTATAGGAATAAGTAGTTTGAGCCTGGAGCTTACATTTTGGTCTAGAAAATAAAAATCTGTTTTACAAAATGTGAGAGTAAAGAAAAATGTTTGAGTTTTTATCTCTTTGTAAAGAAAATAATTGGCTTGGATTGAGCCCTTCCCTGGGAGTGTTTGCAAACCAAACATTACACAGCTGCCAAGTGCCTGAAAACGAAAATGTGAAACTGACCAAAAAAAAAAGCAAAAGTGATTGCTTTATTTCCATCAACACAGAGGAAGACTAATCAGAGGCCTAGAGGCAGGGCAAGTAAAGACCTCTAGGATGTGGTTCATCCGACATCTTAATGTGCACAATGCCAAGGCTTGCCATACAAGCAACTGAAAGACATACACGCTGTTCAGGTGAAATTCATCTCATCCTAAAAGTGGGTCAGAGAAATCATACCCTTGAAGTGCCCTTGATTAAATTATATCTAGATGCCTAATCTTTAACATAAATCAATCTGCAACGTTACAGTGCCCTTTTCAGTCAAACTAAGCATTTTAAAGAACAGCAGAAGCAGAAACAAGAACAAGATTTTAGAGATGAACGAGATAAGTGAAGGCTGGAACCGCCCTGTGGTATCTGTGCAGTGACAGCCATTCCCCAGGTTTCTTGTACGCCAGAAGATTTTACCAAAGCTACCTTTCGCTTGCCATTTGGGACTGCATGCCCACAGCCCCATGCACTAGCTAGAGCTTGGCGTGATGTGCCTGATGAAGCTTCAGGTGCGCTCATACATTTTTTTCCCCCAGAAATGGGAACTAGATTACCTCTGAGAAACTGGCAGCCACACAGACCACGTCTCATATTCCTCAACAGCTGCGTGGATGCTGCCACCAGCTAGAGACAACACCTAGTTTAAAGGATTGTGTGGATGCTCACAGCACGCTAACAGCACTCTGCTGCATTAGTGGATTAGTGGAGTGCATTAGAGATCTTATTTCTGAAAACATTGTACAAATCTTAAGTAGGGACTTCTCTCAGTATTTCTGGGGGCTACAGAATAAGGAAATTAACTTCATTTTATGATTGGCAAAGTTGAATTACAGAGAAGTGAAAGGCTAAAGAGAGGTCTTACTCCTTCTTCCAAAATTTGCCAGCCTAACTGTGTTGGTCCAGAGAGTGAATACAGCAGTTATTCCAACAAGATAAGCCTTTATTTCCTTGAGGAAAGTAATATGAGCTTTGTACTTGTAAGGAGGGTTTCCTGGTATAGCAATACCAATTGAAGTTAACTGGCAAATACTTCCTTGTGCAGATAAGGTTGGAATTACTCCAGAAACACATGCTCCTACAACATGATCCTATATTTCCCCCCTGCTGTACTTCACCTCTTCTCATATACATAACCGATTGCATTCAAAAACCTGTTCCTACCTTATTGTGTACCACTGCGTGTGTCTGTGCACGTTTCAGCATCCCTCATGTCTCAGGTTAGAAGTGTCCTGACCCACAGCAACTTGCTGAACTGTACAGTGAGTTAACAGACATCTAAACCAAGACCGAAAGTAACCCTCCCATGCCCATCTGAGTGAAGGCATCTAGGGCTGCAAAGTTGAAAGTTAGTACTTGTGTTTGTTAGTAAGAGTGAATCAACAGATTGCTATGCAGGTCTCAAACCAGATGTAAGGTCAGTCACACCAGACCCTGCTTAATCAGCTGGCTTTGCTCGGAAATACGATAAGGGAGGGCAAGGCTGGGAGACGTAGCTCCTATTGGTAGTTTCTGACAGCTCCCTTTTATTGCAAAGCGAATGGTGTGGAAGATTATAGGTGAGAAACTTGCTCACCCAGCCACAGTTTGTCTTTCTTTCTGCACGTCATTTGTTTGTGTAATGGCATTGCAGTTGCTCCAGCTGTATGTACAGCTACATCCTTTAAAACAGATCATTCAGGTCTGATGTAACTTAACTGACCTCAGCAGAGCTTAACCATGCTCTGCAGTTCTGCATCATAGCTGGCATCCTCAGGGCTCTCCAGTGGCAATTGCGCTGTAGGTGCCTCAGCGCCCCTATTTAGGGGCTAGTGACCTTCTCAAAATTGCTACTAGCTACTCAGCAGGTGCTCACTTGGGATTTGGGGCCAGGATTTGAAGCCTCTGCGCCTCCTGAACTGGAGCTGCTAGGTACCTTGAGTTGAATCTTTTTCAATCTCCGCAGGTACACTTCTCCCACTTGGTGTCTATTTAACATTCACTGGAATGGATCCTAAACATCACATCTTCACATCCCCCATACCTTCACAAGTGAGCTATAGAGTCAACCACTCTCTCTTTCCTATTCCTGCAACAAATATTTATCTCAGGAGGCTGAGAAAGACTAACTTTTGTTTAGCCTTGAGCCTTTGCTGTGATACAAATTTAAATCCCTTGATTTTAATCACACAGAAATATGAACCTGCGTTGCTTTGACCTAAATGACTTCCCTAACCATTTGGCTGCTGGCTGTTTTGAGGTGTCTCTGTGGGGTTTCCACAAACAGAAAAGTCACGTGTAGGCGTCTGTCTCTGCCAAAGGAATCGTGGACGAGTGCTGTGTGGAAACAAGCGCCTGTCTGAGTCAGTCAGACATTTCTGTATCTTTCCTTTGCTCTTTTCATTTCTGTTTGTTTTTGCAAGCTTACATGGACAATTCCTTGTTAAAGAACAAGGGAGGTCTCCCAGTTATGTGTCTAAGCATTCCCATACATCATATAGGGAACATGCTTACCTTTTTTAGGGCTAAGGGCTCCAGTACAGGACAAGTCCATCTAATACCAAGACATTATAGTGCCTGAGAACCAGCAAGCATCTGGACCCGTGAGAGCTAACTCGACAACATCTGTGACAGAAATTCTTCACACCGCTGGCTACTGCTATCCAAGCACTGGACTGTTCTTGCTCTTCCTATTGTAGTCATTCCCTAAAGGCTAAATCCACATAAAGATTTACACATGATTCATCAAGCAAGAGAGGGGGTAGGTAATAGTTCCCCACCTCACGGCCAAGTTAATAATTTATGAACAGTGAAACAGCTTCAAGAGTGGCTGAGATGGCCTGCCCATGAACCTTAGGTAGATGGCATTCATGTCATACTGCTGGCCTGCCCTACCTGAGTCAGAGTGGAGACTTGAAAACGGGTCCCTCCTTCCCAGATATGAGCCCCAAGCACTTTATTTCATTTTTTCAAGACAAAGCACTGGCTTTACATCTAACATCTGGACATAGTCCAGACAAAGGCACTTCACTATGCTTCAGTAAGACTGGGGTCCTGTCCACCTGTTTGGCATTTTTTTTACTGGCTTT